>JAVJIF010009523.1:0-128610 GCA_038442645.1 Agave tequilana | reverse complement strand
TTATTTCGAGGTTCGAGCCACCGCTCTAGTCCCCGCCTTCACCTCCGTGAAGGGTTTCCACTATCCACCGAGGATGCCTTACAAGTTTGGTCTACCGAAGACCCCAAGCCCTTAGCTTCACAACTTACAAAGAACTCCACCTAGGAGTTGTCTCCACAAGAACAAGGATCACAAGAACAATAGTGATCTCCTCAAGATCACAAAACTCTTTCTCAAACTCTTTTACAACACTCTCACTCTTTTTACAACTTCTCTATAGTATGAGTAAAGGACTTTTGGCTCTATGAAGTGTGGTGAGAAAAACTTCAGTTGTAGAGTGATATTAGCAATCAACACAACTGAAAAACAAACTTTAAAAGAGTTGAAAATGAAAGCTTTAAAACAATTTTTCTCTTTTCTTGAAAACAATGAAAACCAGGATTTTTCTAAGTGTATAACAAGGACCTATTGCCCTCTATTTATAAGGAGAGAATAGGTAAAACTCTTTTCTTTACACCTAATTTGACCTGCAAAAGGCCTCCAACAACTCTCTAAAAACTCTGATAAAGAAGAAAAAGAAAAACAGATTTTCAGACTTGCCAAAGAGGAAAGAGCGTTAGGCTGCAGCAGCTTGGCGGTCGACCGGTCCGGCGACCGTCGCCTTGCTGGCAAAGAGCCGTTGGGCTCCGGTCGACTGTCCGGTCGACCGTCCTCTTTGAGGAAACACAGTTCCTTCTACCGGTCGACCGGTCGGTCGACTCAAACAAACCGAGAGTGGATCTGCTTACAGTCGGTCGCCGGTCGGTCGACCGACAGACGTGCACAAACGTGCACGTCCTGGCACAGGCGCCGGTCGACCGGGCGGTCGGCCGGTCAACCTGAAACAGGGAAAACTGGCAGGATTTGGAGTTGGAAATTTTGTGAAAAAAATATTTTGAGATACTTATAACTAAGTATTATGCAAAAATAGTCTATACACATGTTTTAAACAAGATATTCAATTTGTAACAATTTGGATACATGTATATATAAACTTAGGCATAAAACTTAGAAACAAACATTTTTAGAACATAGAATTTTGTAAGGAAAAATGTGTGTGTGTATCCTAGAGCAAATATCATATACTCAAACTTTAACATTCTATTCTTGCAAAGTTCTAAGGACTTCAAGGCTTCAAGATGGGCTTTCTCCACTTTGATCTTCAGTTTTGCATCTTGAGCCCAATTTGAGTTATCTTGAGTCCAAGTCACCTTCCTTTAGGGAAGAAAACACCTATGCAAGATAGAAAACCTGAAACACACTTAAACAACAAATAATATTAGTACAAATAACTAATATGTTTTGTAATCATCAAAACACACTAAAGATGGGGATTGTAACCTTGGGCCAACAATCTCCCCCTTTTTGATGATGACAAAACATATAAGTTATTTAACAAATAAAGGAAGAAGAGCTTGGAAAGCTCCCCCTCAAACAATGCTATGTAAAAAATAACTATGAGTGAGATACATGAAGCATTGAAAAACAAATTTTTGTCAAAAACTTAAATACCAATTGAAATCAAACTTAATTTATATACCAATTAAACTTATACTTTTTCTCTTAAACTTATAGTTTTAATCTTTTTCTCCCAAAACTCAAGTAAATAAACAAAACTCAAACTATAAGCAAACTATTTAAACTCAAACTATAGCAAACTTATTCTTTTTTCCCCCTTTTTGTCATACATCAAAAAGGGTAAAATCAAAACAACACAAAACACCAAAATAGAAATATTTTAAGAATCTATCACGCAAACATTCAACTCACCACAAATAAATGAAAATCTAGCATAATCTAAAGGTTTAGTGAAAATATCGGCAAGTTGAAAATCGGTAGGAAACATAATCAATGTCAATATCACCTTTCTCATAATGATCTCTAAGAAAGTGATACCTAATGTCAATGTGTTTGGTTTTACTATGTTGATTTGCATTCTTTGTCATGTGAATAGTACTAGTATTATCACAAAATATTTTAACATGATCAAAGTGTAAATCATAGTCAAGGAGAGTATGTTTCATCCAAGAACTTGTGCACAACAAGCTCCGGCTGCAACATACTCCGCCTCGGCGGTTGAAAGGGCTACCGAATTTTGCTTTTTGGAAGACCAAGATACAAGACAATTACCTAAGAATTGACATGTTCCACTTGTGCTCTTCCTATCTACCCTACAACCCGCATAGTCGGCATCCGAAAAACTCGTCATTGAAAATTGGCCGTTTTCGGATACCACAAACCCATTTCAATAGTGCCCTTTAGGTATCTATTATGCGTTTAACCGCAATTATGTGAGATTCTTTAGGACAAGATTGAAAACGTGCACAAAGACAAACGGAAAACATAATATCCGGCCTACTAGCCGTCAAATAAAGCAAGCTACCTCATGCTACGATATAATTTAACGTCTACACTTTTACCTTGTTCATCCTTGTCAAGCTTTGTAGTTGTTGCCATGGGAGTTTTGCTTACTTTAGATTCTTCAAGCCCGAACCTCTTGATTAATTCCTTTGTGTACTTGGCTTGATTGATGAAGATCCCATCCTTCCTTTGCTTGATTTGGAGTCCAAGGAAATAGTTGAGCTCCCCCATCATAGACATTTCAAATTCATCCTTCATGCATGACTCAAAAGCTTGGCAAAGAGATTCATTAGTAGAACCAAAAATAATATCATCTACATAAATTTGCACAATAAGAATATCATTTTCTACATGTTTTGTAAACAAGGTTGTATCAATTTTACCTTTATTAAAATCATTTGAAATCAAAAATGAAGAAAGTCTTTCAGACCAAGCCCTAGGGGCTTGTTTTAACCATAAAGAGCTTTATCTAATTTGAATACAAAATCCGGATGTGTAGGATCAACAAACCCGGGGGGTTGTTCAACATACACCTCCTCTTCAATAAAACCATTAGAAAAGCACTTTTAACATCCATTTGAAACAATTTAAAATCTTTATATGAGGCAAAAGCTAGTGTCATCCGTATGGCTTCAAGCCGTGCTACGGGTGCAAAGGTTTCTTCAAAATCGATTCCTTCGATTTGAGTGTAACCTTGGGCAACTAACCTAGTTTTATTCCTAACAACGTTACCCGATTCATCCAACTTGTTCTTAAAGATCCACTTAGTACCAATTGTTGTCTATCGTGGGGCCTAGGAACAAGGTGCCAACTTGGTTGCGCTCAAATGATTGAGTTCCTCTTGCATAGCTAGCAACCAATATGAATCGGCCTCGGCTTCGAGACGTTCTTGGGTTCAACATGAGAAATAAATGCATAATGTCCACAATAGTCATGAAGTTTAGAGCGAGTTGTTACCCTTTTGATACTTCACCTGTGATGAGGTCCTGGGGATGATGTGGATTGTATCTCCAATCCTTTGAAGTTGTTGAGTGGCTCTTCTCCATTTGTTTGATCTTCATTTCCTTGAGCCTCTTGTATTTTAGCTTCATTCCTTCATCATCCTTTGGCTTGTCTCCCATAGTAGTGTATCCTCCAAGGTCACTTTCTCCAAGCCTTCATGCAAAGCATCTATTTCTACAACATTCTTAACAAACAAGTTAGATTCCTCAAACTTAACATGTATAGATTCCTCAATAGTCAATGATGACCTATTGAAGACTCTATAAGCCTTACTAGTACTAGAAAGAAACCCACAAATATAGCCTCATAAGATTTAGGATCAAATTTTCCTAAATTATCTTTTGTATTTAAAACAAAACATTTGCATCCAAAAACCTTGAAATATGAAACATTTGGTTTTCTAGAAAGTACATTTCAAAGAGGTTTTTGTAGTATTTTTACACAGAGAAAACACGATTTGATATATAGCATGATGTATTAACGGCCTCGGCCCACAAATAATGTGGTAGACCATATTCACTAAGCATTGTCCTAGCCATCTCTTGCAAAGTTCGATTTTTCCGTTCAACTACTCCATTTTGTTGTGGAGTTCTAGGACAAGATAGTTCATGCTTTATTCCATGTTCTTCACAAAAAGTGGTAAAGGGTTGGTTAATTAATTCACCTCCTCTATCACTCTTATTCTTAAAATCGAAACATCTTTTTCTTTTTCAACTCTTTTCCTAAAAGCTTGGAAATACGAAAATGCTTGATTTTTATGCTCAAGAAAGAAAACCCAAGTAAAACGTGAAAAATCATCAACTAAAACAAATGCAAATCTATTCCCACTTAGACTTTTGGTTTGTGTAGGGCCAATAGATCCATATGGATTAACTCCAAAGGACGTGATGTCATGATATCCTTAATTGACTTGAAAGAAGACTTAGTTTGTTTCCAAATTGACATGCGTCACAAACTCGGTCTTTTTTCAAATTCAAACAAGGAATACCTTTCACCATTTCCTTTGTGTTAAGCCTAGATATATGGTCAAAAGAAATGTGGCCTAATCTTCTATGCCACAACCAAGAGTCGTCATCGAGGGCTTTAAACATGTTATATTACAAGACATATTTAACATATCTATCATATAAACATTACTTTCACGAAAACTGGAAAACACACAAGCATTGGAAATTCTATCAATTACTTTACAAACAACATTATCAAAAAACTACATCAAACCTTTATCACATAATTGACTAACACTCAAGAGATTATGCTTGAGGCCGTCAACTAAACTACATTCTCAATTAAAGGGGATGTGCCAAGTTTTATATTACCGATACCGATGATTTTACCCTTGGCGTCATCTCCGAAGGGACGGTGCCACCTTCATGTATCTTGATAGGGTTGCAAAGTTGTTGATATCCCAAGTCATGTGCCTTGAGCAACCACTATCAAGATACCACAATCCTCTACGTCGTTGGGCTTTGGAAGGTACCTAAATCATTTAACAAAGTTGTTGACTTTGGTACCCAAACTTTCTTGGTCCTTGAAAGTTAGTGTTTCGAACCCAAACATTATGAAAAGATGCACTTAGTCTATCATAGCAAAAATTGGCTAAGTGTCCTTTCCGCCCACAATGTGAACATGAGAACACTCTTCCATACATGAATGCATGATGAGTGTGTGAAGTGTGAGCATGCTTTGGGGGTTTGCCACGATGTAAAGGTTGTGTGGTATGAACATGAGCATGAGCATGGTGAACATTTTTCTTAGGGGCTTGTTTCTTAGGAAACATGGCCTCTATCTTCTTCTTATCAAACTCACTACACTTTTTCAAAACAATACCTAAAGATCTATTCTTTCCTTAAGCATGGTAATCTCATTAGCATCAACAAATGGGGACTTGCCTTTACAAGAAGTCTTATATTTATCAAATTCATTTTAGTGGAAACCAAAGTAGAATGCAAGTCATTATTTTCTTAGAAAGATTTACAACTTGAAGACTAAGAGATTCATTTTCCTTTTTCATTTTTAAATACTTTTTCTTTAAGAAGTCATAATTATGAGATAATTCTACAAAAGCTTCTCCTAACTCATCCATAGAAAGTTCATCATTAGGAGAAGTGGAAGGGGTTACCTTGCTTGTGCTTTCATTTGCCATGAAGCACATGTTGGCGGTATCAATCTCCTCCTCGGATTCGCTCTCGGAATCCCATGTAGCTTTCATTGCCTTCTTCTTGTGAGGCTTCTTTGAGGTGGAGGGCTTCACTTTATCCGGACACTCCGCCACTATGTGTCCCGGTCTTTGGCAATTAAAGCAAATGATCTTTCTTTCTTCTTTGCCTCATTGCCATCTCTTCCTTCCTTGAAATTTAGCCTTGTTGTACATCCTCCGGACGTTCTTCACAAGAAGTGAGAGCTCTTCGTCATCTTCTTCTTCATCGTCTTCGTCGGAGTGTGTGGATTGGCTTTTGAAGGCTATAGTCTTCTTGGAAGGAGCTATGTCCTCCCTCACTTTTCCTCTCCATCTCATGGGTTTTGAGGTTCCCAATGAGACCAATTAGCTCCATCTCCTCCTTGTCATTGAGTTCCTTCAAGGTTGTTGCTTTTACTTCCCATGAAGGAGGAAGAGCCCGGATGATCTTTCTTACTCTTTGATCGTTATCAATAGCATCACCTAGAGAAGAAAGTCCATTAGTAATCTTTGTAAATCTTGTAACCATATCATCTATGGTTTCATTTTCTTGCATGCAAAAATTCTCATATTGGGACCGAAGAAGGTCAATCTTAGCCCTCTTCACTTGTGAGGTCCCTTCATGTGTAACTAGTAAATGTGTCCAAATTTATATGCGGACTTGTAATGAATAACTCTAGCTATGTCATCATCATTAAGGGCTTGAAGTAGTGCATAGTGAGCCCTAGCATTGGCATCAAATCTTTGGTCTCTATTTCGGACCAAGTGGATTCATCACCGGGGGTGCACTAAAGGGTTTGGTCACGACCTTTGCAACTCGACTACCTAGAGATTGCAAGAAAACGGTCATCTTAACCTTCCATATGGGAAAGTTAAGTCCATCAAACTTAGGGGGTGTCTTAATACCATCGGCCATCTTTACTAAGTGAGAATGAATGAAATGATTAGCAATATTAGGATCTTTCTAGGGTTGTTAAGCCAAGAGCCTAGTAACCAAGTTCTGATACCAATTGAAATACACCTAGAGGGGGGAGGGCTGAATAGGTGTAATTGCTAATCTAATGATCTTTTTAAACTTAATAGAATGAGTGATGCAACGATCTCTCAAAACACGACTAAGAGCCGAATACCCCGTGAGAGGTTCTGAACTCCTTCCTCCCAATTCCCCTTAAAAATGGGTTTGAGGTGCGCAATGCAACCGTGTTGTATGAGATATGATCGAACAAGTAAAGAATGAAATGCTATGATGAAATACACACAATCAACAACACAAGTAAAACAAACAAGAGAAGATTGCACAAAGAAAAGGGTTAGTTCTCAAGCAAATAATTGAAGACAATATAAAGCAAGAGAATGTAAAGCAAGAATAACGCAAGGCAATCGCAAACACAATTGATTTGTTTCGAGGTTCGAGCCACCGCTCTAGTCCCCGCCTTCACCTCCGTGAAGGGTTTCCACTATCCACCGAGGATGCCTTTAAGTTTGGTCTACCGAAGACCCAAGCCCTTAGCTTCACAACTTACAAGAACTCCACCTAGGAGTTGTCTCCACAAGAACAAGGATCACAAGAACAATAGTGATCTCCTCAAGATCACAAAACTCTTTCTCAAACTCTTTTACAACACTCTCACTCTTTTTACAACTTCTCTATAGTATGAGTAAAGGACTTTTGGCTCTATGAAGTGTGGTGAGAAAACTTCAGTTGTAGAGTGATATTAGCAATCAAACACAACTGAAAAACAAACTTTAAAAGAGTTGGAAATGAAAGCTTTAAAACAATTTTTCTCTTTCTCTTGAAAACAATGAAACCAAGGATTTTTCTAAGTGTATAACAAGACCTATTGCCCTCTATTTATAAGGAGAGAATAGGTTAAAACTCTTCTTTACACCTAATTTGACCTGCAAAAGGCCTCCAACAACTCTCTAAAACTCTGATAAAGAAGAAAAAGAAAATAGATTTTCAGACTTGCCCAAAGAGGAAAGAGCCGTTAGGCTGCAGCAGGCTTGGCGGTCGACCGGTCCAGTCGACCGTCGCCTTGCTGGCAAAGAGCCGTTGGGCTCCGGTCGACTGTCCGGTCGACCGTCCTCTTTGAGGAAACACAGTTTCCTTCTACCAGTCGACCGGTCAGTCGACTCAAACAAATCGAGAGTGGATCTGCTTACAGTCGGTCGACCGGTCGGTCGACCGACAGACGTGCACAAACGTGCACGTCCTGGCACAGGCGCCGGTCGACCGGGCGGTCGGCCGGTCAACCTGAAACAGGGAAAACTGGCAGGATTTGGAGTTGGAAAATTTTGTGAAAAAATATTTTGAGATACTTATAACTAAGTATTATGCAAAAATAGTCTATACACATGTTTTAAACAAGATATTCAATTTGTAACAAGTTTGGATACATGTATATATAAACTTAGGCATAAAACTTAGAAACAAACATTTTTAAAACATAGAATTTTGTAAGGAAAAATGTGTGTGTGTATCCTAGAGCCAAATATCATATACTCAAACTTTAACATTCTATTCTTACAAAGTTCTAAGGACTTCAAGGCTTCAAGAGGGGCTTTCTCCACTTGATCTTCAGTTTTGCATCTTGAGCCCAATTTGAGTTATCTTGAGTCCAAGTCACATTCCTTTAGGGAAGAAAACACCTATGCAAGATAGAAAACCTGAAACACACTTAAACAACAAATAATATTAGTACAAATAACTAATATGTTTTGTAATCATCAAAACACACTAAAGATGGGTGATTGTAACCTTGGGCCAACATTATATTCGTTGGTATCCCATTACGGGGATCAACAGGAGTAAAGTCAGGAGGCTCCCTATTTCAGGGGTTCAAGTATCAACGTGTCAAGAAGCAGGTGTAAAACATATCCTAGGTAGTAAGTCATGTCAAGTGGTAACACGTCAGTTGTCAAGTATTATACAGACAGGTGTATGTCAACAGTTAAAATAACAAGTATGACATCACAATACCAAACGAGAATACCGATATAAATACATAATGTTATGCAAGTCAACCCGACGATGCGGAAAGTCCAATGAGAAAGCGAGAACACTCGCCTAAAATTCAGGAAAACACTGTGAAATCCCAAGCTCTGGAATCCAGGGAATCAACGCGTCAATGCGTTTAAAATATAAGGGAGGAGAGAGAATAGAGACGCGGGAATCGCAGACGCGGGAGACGCGCTGCGGAGATGTCACAAACGCGGGATCTGTGCTCAAGTCAGGTCGCGAGGAGAACGCGGACGCGGATGTGGGTTCTGCGTCGCGTTTAGCACGAAAAGAACACAGACACGGGCATGGGCTCCGCGTCGTGTTGACACGAGAAGGACACAGACGCGGGCCTGGACTCCGCGTTGCGTCGATACAAGAACGCGAAGGCCGCGTTAAGGGATTGCCTAGACGCGGGGGTGAGATCCGCGTCAGCAATAAAACAGAGGAGGGAAGGTGATTTCGGGGTGGTGGTGTTTAATGTTTGTCGTTGCAATCATCACCGTAATGATTACCGGAATAATCGTGAACGATTACCGGAATAATCATCGGAGATGTTACCGACGAAGAAGAGCTCGGCCCCAATCCAATGGAGGTGGCCGGCCCTTGAGAAGATGATGGGGTGGTAGCCGGCGACGGCCGGAGTTGGCCGTAATCCGGTAGCTCAAGCCCAAGCCCAAGCAACTATGGGGGGTGCAAGTGTAGTTAAAAATGAAAGGTGGAGTTTTGGAAACGAGGCTTCGGAGAGCGAAGCAATAGCTCGTCAGAAAGAGCACGACGAGGAGAGGAAGATGGCGTGGTTCGTGGTGGCCAAGGAGGTGTAGGTGGTGGTGGAATTGGTGGAGAAGTTAATGGTGGTAATGGGTTGTTGGTGGAAAGAGAGGAAGAAGAAGGTGATATTGGTGGTTGGAGTTGGTGTTTTGTGTTGGAATGGTGGAGAGAGGAGGAGAAAGAGGTGGTGGTGTTGGTGGTGAAAATGGAGGTGGAGAAGGTGGAGTATGGGTGGCCAATAGGAGAGAGCAAGAGGCTCTTTGGCTGTTGGTTTTCTTTCTCAGGAAACAAAGGAGAGAAGAAGTAATCATGAAAGAGAGAGAAGAATGTGGGGTGGTTTTTATAAGGAGGAGAAAACATTATAATAAGATTGCCATTCTCATCATTTAATGAAACTTGCGTTTCATTGCAAAGAAGCTGCGTCCCCATACAATAGAAACCTGCGTCTGGCCAAATGAACTGGACGCGGAGAAAAATCCGCGTCCAGGAGGATAAACGCGAGTTTTGCGTTTAACAAAGGACAAAAGTCATAATGACTTGATTGGAATTGATTAGCAGTGCATTAAATGCAGCATGGAGAGGATCTCTGCATTAAATGCAGAATCCTAGGTTGGTGAAACTCGCGTCTAGCGAGGAGAGAGAAAAGTGAAAAAATATCTGGGTACTATTCCGGTATCTGGGAAAACACCGAAAACTCCGGAAAAGTCCAAAAATGAAATAGCTTGAAAAGCTTCCCAAAAATTCTTAAAAATAATAAATATTATATTAAGATTTTTAGTGAAATCGGTTTTCAGAAATTCAATCTCATTTTCAAGATAAAAATCCTGGAATCCACTATGGACGGTGTCTACACCGGGTAAGTCGGATTTTTGATAAAATCTGAAAAATCTCAGAAAAGGCCTGAAAGGAGAAAATATAATTCTAAGAAGAAATATGAAAGCGGAATTTAGAAATTTGATTCCAATATAAATTAAAATTCCTGGAATCAACCAGTGAGACTGGCCGACACCAAATCCAGTAGAATTTCGATAAATTCAGAAAATTTCCAGAAAAAGTATTTAGATAGAAAATATGATTTTAAGAAGTTACAAGAAAGCCGTTTCTTACAGTTGATGAACGAAGAAGACGCAGCCAGGACCACCAACGGGCCGATAGTCAAGCGACCATTCCCAGAAAAAGTATTTAGATATCATCTGCTGAAGTGGAGGTTGGAATGGTCGCTTGACTATCGGCCCGTTGGGGTCCTGGCTGCGTCTTCTTCGTTCATCAACTGTAAGAAACGGCTTTCCTGTAACTTCTTAAAATCATATTTTCTATCTAAATACTTTTTCTGGGAATTTTCTGAATTTATCGAAATTCTACTGGATTTGGTGTCGGCCAGTCTCACTGGTTGATTCCAGGAATTTTAATTTATAATTGGAATCAAATTTCTGAATTCCGCATTCATATTTCTTCTTAGAATATATTTTCTCCTTTCAGGCATTTTCTGAGATTTTTCAGATTTTATTAAAAATCCGACTTACCCGGTGTAGACACCGTTCATAGTGGATTCCGGGATTTTTATCTTGAAAATGAGATTGAATTTCTAAAAACCGATTTCACTAAAAATCTTAATATAATATTTATTATTTTTGAGAATTTTTAGGAAGCTTTTCAAGCTATTTCATTTTTGGACTTTTCGGAGTTTTCGGTATTTTCCCAGATACCGGAATAGTACCCAGAATTTTTTCCACTTTTCTCTCTCCTCGCTAGACGCGAGTTTCACCAACCTAGGATTCTGCATTTAATGCAGAGATCCTCTCCATGCTGCATTTAATGCACTGCTAATCAATTCCAATCAAGTCATTATGACTTTTGTCCTTTGTAAACGCAAAACTCGCGTTTATCCTCCTGGACGCGGATTTTTCTCCGCGTCCAGTTCATTTGGCCAGACGCAGGTTTCTATTGTATGGGGACGCAGCTTCTTTGCAATGAAACGCAAGTTTCATTAAATGATGAGAATGGCAATCTTATTATAATGTTTTCCCCTCCTTATAAAACCACCCCACATTCTTCTCTCTCTTTCATGATTACTTCTTCTTCTCCTTTGTTTCCTGAGAAAGAAAACCAACAGCCAAAGAGCCTCTTGCTCTCTCCTATTGGCCACCCATACTCCACCTTCTCCACCTCCATTTTCACCACAACACCACCACCTCTTTCTCCTCCATCTCCTCCACCATTCCAACAACAAAAACACCAACTCCAACCACCAATATCACCTTCTTCTTCCTCTCTTTCCACCAAACAACCCATTACCACCATTAACTTCTCCACCAATTCCACCACCACCTACACCTCCTTGGCCACCACGAACCACGCCATCTTCCTCTCCTCGTCGTGCTCTTTCTGACGAGCTATTGCTTCGCTCTCCGAAGCCTCGTTTCCAAAACTCCAACCTTTCATTTTTAACTACACTTGCACCCCCCATGGTTGCTTGGGCTTGGGCTTGAGCTACCGGATTCCGGCCAACTCCGGCCGTCGCCGGCTACCACCCCATCATCTTCTCAAGGGCCGGCCACCTCCATTGGATTAGGGCCGAGCTCTTCTTCGTTGGTAATATCTCCGATGATTATTCCGGTAATCGTTCACGATTATTCGGTAATCATTACGGTGACGATTGTAACGACAAACATTAAACACCACCACCCCGAAATCACCTTCCCTCCTCTGTTTTATTGCTGACGCGGATCTCACCCCCGCGTCTAGGCAATCCCTTAACGCGGCCTTCGCGTTCTTGTATCGACGCAACGCGGAGTCTAGGCCCGCGTCTGTGTCCTTCTCGTGTCAACACGACGCGGAGCCCATGCCCGCGTCTGTGTTCTTTTCGTGCTAAACGCGACGCAGAACACACATCCGCGTTCGCGTTCTCCTCGCGACCTGACTTGAGCACAGATCCCGCGTTGTGACATCTCCGCAGCGCGTCTCCCGCGTCTGCGATTCCCGCGTCTCTATTCTCTCTCCTCCCTTATATTTTAACGCATTGACGCGTGGATTCCCTGGATTCCAGAGCTTGAGATTTCACAGTGTTTTCCTGAATTTTAGGCAAGTGTTCTCGCTTTCTCATTGGACTTTCCCGCATCGTCGGGTTGACTTGCATAACATTATGTATTTATATCGGTATTCTCGTTGGTATTGTGATGTCATACTTGTTATTTTAACTGTTGACATACACCTGTCTGTATAATACTTGACAACTGACGCGTTACCACTTGACATGACTTACTACCTAGCATATGTTTTACCACCTGCTTCTTGAAACGTTGATACTTGAAACCCTGAAATAGGGGGAGCTCCTGACTTTACTCCTGTTGATCCCCGTAATGGGATAACCACGAATATAAGATTACTATGAATACTCTGTGGACATTATTACTGGTAAATTATTATAAGTAGACAACTTGTACCTGGTTTGGGGAAAACTGATGGGCCCTGATTAATCATGTTTATGGTGGTCTTATCGAGCCGCGCGTGGCCACATACTTGAGGGATCACCTGGCGGCCACCAGGGATTCCGTGGGGTGTGCTGGCACCCCTACTCCTGATTATTCCTGCCGGGTATGCACACGCCCTAGGCCTATTTCTATGGGATCTGCGATACTCTATTCCTGTTCGGGCGTCCATAAGTCCCGGTACCTAGCGGTACGTTCTGGCTCAGCACCGGATACTCCTGAACCGTTGTCCCGGGCATGTACGGGGCCCATCCGAAACATGATTCATCAAACTTTATCAGTTTCCAAATAACTTGCTCTATAAGTTGTAAGTGGAAGTATGTGGAATGGGACACATACTGAAGCCTGGAACTTAGACGGCCCCAATTATAATAATATACTAATATGCTATTTTGTTGTGCCGTTTTGTAACACGGGTTGTATGCGCTTGGATTATGGTGCATGGGATAAAGGTATATAGATGAGGGTTTCCTTGTTTGGATTATTCCCCTGATGTACTAGTCTCATGGAGCCGTGACCTGAGTCGTGCAATCGGATTTGCTCGTATTCGGTTTTATTCGGTTTTGTCGGTTTTATGTTAGTTAGGAGATATCTGGTGTTGGCAAGTATATTTTACTTGTTGCCTCGTTGCTTACTCTTATCATGTCATATCATGCATGTTCCCGGCTTGATATCGATTACTGTCTCTACTTGCTTCTGCATGCTTATGCTCACGACACGGTTTTCAATGCATGCTTTTGATTCGGTCTTATCGACACACATGTGCTTATCCTTGCACGCCATCTGGCTTTCGCCTCACCACTCGCCTGGGGAGTTCTGACTCCTCTGGATCCTCATGTCCAGGTCCTGGAGCTTGGACCGAAGGGGACCATCTTGCTGAGGACCAAGCTTACTTCTGTGGAGCAGATAGATCAACTGTAGCTCCAGTCCCATCCTTGCTCCCCCTTGCTGGCTCGCGACTTCTCCAGTTATCTCGTGAGCGCCCTTTTGTACTGTACATATATGTACATCTCTTTGTATTCTCGCATTTGCGCCTATCATGTGATGTAATATTATTGTAATATTTATCACCTCTGGTGATAACTTTGTAATTGTACTCATATGTTAGAATGTATAATGCACCACTTGCTTCCGTACTCTGATTCTTGCATGTACTGATGCTTAGCGTATATACGTGAGGGTATTTCTGACCTACGTATATACGTTTGCAGTGACGTCTCCGTACCCGCAGGATCGGGCGTTACACGCAGAAACGCAGCTTGGGCCGCGTTTCCGCGGCCAGGGTGTGGCCAGATGGCCACACCCTGTTGGTGGGTCTATCTGGATGTCCTTCTGCATTTATCTTCAGTTGGTTTCTTCGTTTGGGTCCAGGATTCTGACGAAATGGCCTTGGATTCTTGGCTTAAACCGATCGATTCTGAGAGGATTCTTCTCAACCAGTTTTCAACCTCTTGATTTTGTCCTGATTCAGTGAGTGCGAATTAATTCTGATTTAATTCAGAATTTTGGTGGGCTTTGGGCTCATTTCTCTTCATCTCCTTAAAGATTGGGCCTGCAAATATATTAAACAATTAATTAGGACAATGCAGGCTTTTATTCTATAATAAGTATGGACATATGATATTAAATATGCAACATTAGCGACCAATCAATGAGCAAACCAATAATGTGTCGCATGAGAATGTAATTCAAAAACCTCCGATTGACATACTCTTTGAAAACCTCTTCGAAGAAGAACTCATGTGTTTGGATGAACAACTAGGGATCATTTGATTAAGTACACATTTCCAGGGGAAAGTGTTGACCTAAACTTTGAGGAGATATATGAACTGAGTTAGAACTCCTAGGCATTCATGCTGAAGAAGTTCCAACTGAGAAGTGTGGTGGAGATCAATTTTTGAATAATGAGGTAGAAATATGAGGAAGGAAAACCTAAAGAAGTTGAGACTAGGGAGAAAGAGAGCTAAAATGACAGAAAAATTGGCCTCCCCACTATGCCCTATAAAGAGGACCATTGGAATGACAGGAAAAGAGCTAAAGGGATGAGACCGAAAAAGATCTAGGTGTGGGAGAAACTTGATGTTGTACATATTTTTGTATAATATATGCACCTCTTTTACATTTCATTTCATGCATCTATACATTTCTTTCATACATTGGGGACAATGCATGAGATAGTGTGGGGGAGGGTTCTAACATGACTAATATAACTAAAAAAAAACAAAGAAAAATATTTATATTAAAATTTTTTTTTTGAAAGGTAAGAACAATATTTTGATATATTTTTTGTAAGAAATTAAGTCAATCTTAGGGAGTAGAAAATCATAATTAGGATTTCTTATACTTGGTCAAAATGAGATGACTTGTTTGATTTTTAGGGTTAGGAAGAAAATTTGTGAAAGTAATTTAGTCTTGATATTTACCGTGATGAAATATGCACACTAAATACACTAACACACTTAGGGTTTAAAAACAAAGACTCTTATGCCTTATAAAAAAAAGTATATATGTAAAAAAAAATAATAATAAATAAATCTAATTATTGATTAGCTAGGTGCTTTGGCCTAAGCAAGCCTTGGTATTTATGCAAAAGATAATTAGATAAGTTTGAAAAATATATATATATAAATCCTCTGATTAAGCTGAGTATTTGTGCCTCATGAAGCATAAGTATTCACGCCTAAAAGGGGTACATTTTATAAATAAAAACCTTGGTTTTGTGGCCTTGTCTGCTCGAGTGTTTAAGTCCTTAGGGGTGTTTTCTCACCTAGTGCCCTAAAACTATCCGGTTTGGGTGTCACTGATTAAAGGCTCGTTACATGGGCAGACTAGAAAGCCTCATAGAATTGAGAATAAATACCACCAAAATAAATATAAATAAGGCATAGGAGTTAATGTTAAAGAACCCTTAGTCAAACTTCACAGTCACGATGGTGCATATGACTCAGGGTAAAGTAATAGACTAGATGAGAAAGACAATTTGACTCCTTATTTTGATTGATGACATGTTTTTGAATGGAGACTAACTTTAGGAATGAAAAATTTGATATTCCTACAACTTATAGATTACTTAAACTCTCACAAATATACTTCAAATATTTTTTCTTTTCAAAATGCTTTTCGAAAATACTAACTTTTTTGTCTTTCTTTATGGATTTTGTGGGTGCAATCCACTGAAAACCTTCACGAGGCAAAACTCGTCCTCTAGGGGTAACCTAGAGGTTTAACGGCTTGTTGCACATGCTCAGTGCAATCGAGTGACCTACGAAAGTGGTCAATAATTAATTAAGAATAGTTTTGATATTTTGCTCGAGGGCGAGCAAAAGATAAGTGTGGAGGTGTGATCGGTCACATATATTTGCATACATATTGTCACATTTCCATGCTTGTTATCTAAATAAATCATATTAATAAGTCCTATTGTTCTTTATAAAATGCAGACCCATTGCTAAAGGATAGGCCAGAGAAACGAGCCCAAAAGCCCATTTAATTTAGAATAAATTTGAAATTAGGAATCGGGACAAATCTTGGCATATCAGAGAGGTTGAAAACCGATTGAAATGAATCCTCCCAATCAAGCGGTTGAAGCCAACAAATCAAAGATCGTTTTGTCAAATTGGGAGGAGCTGCAACAGTAAATCCAACAAGACAAAAGGAAGCCCAAAGCCACGCCAACTGTTCCACACCTGGATGTGGCCAATTGGCCACATTCAGGCCGTGGATCTGCGGCCCAAGCCACGGATCCGCAGCTTGTTGGTGGAGATAAGGGGAGCGTTTGCTCCCCTTATCTCCTCACTCCCAGCCCTCTGGGTTTTGCCTATAAAAGCTTGGGTTTTATAATGAAAAAGGAGAGAAGACTAGGATTAGAATTTTTGTTTATACTTTAAGGTTTAGGCTCTCTGTTAGATAGTACAAAAGTTGTATTTTTATTTTGCAATTTGAAGTTCAGTACAAATACTTGTGAGAGAGAGGAATTGAGGGCTTATAACCTGAAGATTGAAGTGACATCAATACAAAAATCAAGCTACATTTTCTTCTACTCCTTTTACGGTATGTCTTACTTTGATTACTTGCAATGTTCTTTGTTTTCCATGAGTAGCTAAATCGGTTTTCTAGGCTTACTGTTACTCCTCTCTCTGTTCCCTCTTCTTTTCGAATGGTTTTGATGAAATGACCCAATGAATCATTTGCATGTCTAACTTAAGCCTTTCTTCTTGAAAGTGTTCTTGAAAGCACATGAGGATGGGTTTAGATTTTTAACTTCTACCTCTTTTTAAAACGTCTCTTGAGCTTGTTTTTATCTCATACTTGAACTTCTTGATGATTTAACATTCAACTCAAAACGATTTCTTAAAGAAAAGAATTAACCTTTCCAACCATCTTATGTGTTTTGCACAAAATTTTCTAGAATCAATCTTAAGTTTTGCCTATGGTCAAGTTGAGACATTAAGATTTTCAATTGAAGAACATGTCATTGAGTAGTGAGATAGTGAGCCCAGATTTTATTCTTTATTAAAAACAACAATCACTTTTCAAAGCTTTTTTTTAATCACCTTTTTCCAAAGCCTTCTCCAAAGTTGCAATTTCTCTTTTAATCATCTCCCTTCTTTCCATTCTCTTTTCAATTAAAAAAAGAGCACAATTCTTTGTTACTAAACAAAACACCGAAAAGCTTTCATCGCATTCCTCCTCGTGGACACGACCCGTTAGCCCAAAGCTATACGGTAATCTCTTAACTCTTTGATTTTGCAATCATGAATACTTATGCTTTATTAGGCACAAATACTCAGCTTAATCAGAGGATTTATATATATATTTTCTCAAACTTATCTAATCATCTTTCGCATAATTACTAAGGCTTGCTTAGGCCAAAGCACTTAGCTAATCAATAATTAGATTTGTTCATCTTTCATAGATATATTTTTTCTTTTTTTTTTATATAAGCCATAAGAATCTTTGTTTTTGAACCCTAAGTGTGTAAGTGTATAAGGTGTGCATATTGCTTCAAGGTAAAGATCAAGACTAAATTACTTTCACAAACTTTCTTCCTATCCTTAGAAATCAAAAAATAATCTTATTTTGACCAAGTTTAAGAAATCCTAATTTTGATTCTCCTATTCCTTAAAATTAACTTAATTTCTTACAAAAATATGTCAAATATTGTTTCTCTTTTCAAAAAGTTTTTAAAAGTAAAGAAAATGTTAATAATAATTTTTTTCTTTTTTTTATAAAAGGAAAAAACCTAAGTTATGTTAGACCCTCCCCCACACCTATCTCATGCATTGTCCTCAATGTATGAATTAATGCATAGATGCATGAAAGAGAAGAAAGGGAAGGAAAATATTACCTTAAAGTGGTAGTTCTGGTAGTGGTCTGATTGGTCCACGAAATGCGGCCCAATCGAATTTTCGTGGAGTTCAGAGGAAACCACCAGAAATCTCACCCACTAAAATGATGTATATATGACTGGTTTTTATTAAATATTTTACCCATTCTAATTTTCAAATTTCATAATTAATTTCGGAGTCAACTTTGTCAACCGCCTTTCCCAAAATGGAGTGTGAAAACATAGAATAATTGACTTGGACTTAGGAAGTACGGAAACTAATACTGACTCAGGAAAGTGACTTAAGTTAAGTAAAGGTTCAGGAGTCGAGATTGGTTGAGGAAGTGGGTCCAAATCAAGAAGTTGAAACTCAAGTCCACATTCATTTCCCACAATGGAATGTGACTTATATTGGTGATTCAAGTTCAAGAATGACAGGTGTGAGAATCAAAACTGACACTAAAATATTACTCAAGTCGGGTAACAAAACAGGAGTCAATATTGATACGGAAATTTGAACTGGATCACAAAATTGAGAATCTAAGTCACATTTCTCATTGAGTTCAATTTCATAAAAATGAGAACTTGCCAATTTGTCAATGGGACTTTTAAAAGTATGAAATTGGTCAAGTTCAATATGATGATCATCAAAGATGGGCGCTTCAATTTCATTATGAATTGGCACAGGATCCAATGTTGACTTAGGAAAAAGATTGAAATCAGGTGAAGACACCAGAGTCATAATTGAATCAGGAAGTAGAATTGAGTCACTAAGTTGAGGTTCATGATCATGTTCATTCTCAAGTTCAATTTCAGGAAAGGATAACTTGCCAAACTGTCAATATAATTTTCAAAATTTAGAGTTTGGGCAAGTTCAAATGATTGTGCTGAAATGGAACCTTGTTTTCCAAAACAACATGACTCTTCGGCTCTAACAGAATGGTTAGCGACATCAGAAATGGTCAAATGGTGAGAACGTAGAGTTTGGACCATCATATCTATGTCATGATTACGAGCGTTTTGAGCCTGAGTCATGGCTTCAAGCATCTTTTCATAGTTGATTGGTTCATCGTTTTGTTGCGATTGGACTTGAAAAGATGAAATATTATTTTGGAAGTTGTGGTGAAATTGTGAGTCCGTCAGATTTTGTGATTGTTGTTTGAACTCACGCATACTCATTTCCAAAATTGATGGTTTTCTATTTTGGATTGGTGGAACTGAGTATGAATCTTGGAAATATTGGGGACAAGGGGGATAAGGAGGACAAGTTAGTTGAAAATTAGACTCAGGGGAGGTGAATTCCCATTGACTCTATGAAGAATTAAAATTATTTTGAAAATTATGGTTATAAGATTAGGGGCATGGGTTATATTGATTCGGATAAGACCAATCCGGCACACTAGGTTGGTTAAAGTTATGATATACCGGATTGGTAATATCAAAAAAAAGAGGTATAATATGGATTACCATTAAAATTGGAAAAAATTATTGTTATAGGCCATCACACAATAATATCAAACATAAATAAAGAAAAAACAAACAAATAAGTAAACAAATAAAAAAAATCTAAACTAAGTTAGGGTAAACCTTAGACCTAGACGACTCCTAACTGGTTAGACTATCCATGAGAGGTATAATGCAGACTTTGACCATAAGCTAATCAGCCAGGTCAGGACAAGATTGGTGGGAGGTATCCGCACAAAAGCGACGGGCCTAATTAATACAAACCACCAGCCTTCAGGGTTTCGCCCCTCAATCCCTTTCCTTAGACACTGATTTGGCAGGAGTCAAATTCTAACACCTTCCCCCTTAGGATAATCTCTTAATTGAGTCCAAGATGTCCCTAGGGCCAACGTCTACTCATTTTTAGTTAGGCATGGTGATCAATCACATATATTGCATATACATTGTCACCTTACCATACTTTTTAGCTAATAAATCCTATTAATAAGTCTACTTCTTCTTTGTTAAATGTAGGCCCAATTACTAAAAGAAAGGAAGGAGAAACAAGCCCAAAAGCCCATCTAATTCTGATTTAATTCAGAATAAATTCGAAATCAAGGAATCAGGGCAAATCTTAGCATATCAGAGAGGTTGAGAACTGGTTGAAAAGAATCCTCCCTGAATCAAGCGGTTGAAGCCAATAATCAAAGGCTGTTTCGTCAAATCCTGAAGCTGAAATGAGAAACCAGCAGAAGATATGGGTAAATCATCAAACAGGAGAGCTCCACCAATTGGGTGTGGCCACATGGCCACACCAGGGCAGCGAAAATGCGGGGCCGCGTTTCCGCGGCTTGTTGAAGTTTGTTAGGGGAGTGTTTGCTCCCCCAATCTTCCCGGATCTCCCCCTCTAGTTTTTCCCTATAAATACTAGTTTCAATAGAGCAAAAAGGAGCGAAGACTAGGATTAGAATTTTGGTTTATTCTTTAAAGATTTAGGCTCTTTGTTAGATAGTGTAAAAGTTGTATTTTGTTTTGCAATTTATAGTTCAGTACAAATACTTATGAGAGATAGGAATTGAGTGCTTGTACTTGAAGATTGAAGTGACATCAATACAAGAATCGAGCTACTTTTTCTTCCACTCATTTATGGTATGTCTTGCGTTATTTACTTGTATTTTTCTTTGTCTTTCATGAGTAGCTAAATCGGTTTTCTGGGCTCTCTATTGTACCTCTCTCCAATTCTTCTTCTCTTCTGATTTTAATGAAAAAGACCCAATGAATCATTTGCATGCCTAACTTAACGCCTTTCTTCTTGAAAGTGTTCTTGAAGGCACATGAGGAAGGGTTTGGATTTTTAAACTCATACTTCTTTTAGGAACGTCTCTTGAACTTGTTTTTATCTCATACTTGCTTCTTCGCGCTTGATGATTTAACATTCGATTCAAAACGGTTTCTTAAAGAAAAGAGTTAACTTTTCCAACCATCTTATATGCATTACTTTAAACTTTCTAAAGTCAACCTTAAGTTTTCCTATGATCAAGTTGAGGCACTAAGGATTTCAATAGAAGAATAAACGGTTGAGTAGTGAGATAGTGAGCCCAGATTTTCTTCTTCATTATAATCAACCAAACAATTTTTGAGCTTTTTAAATCACCTTCTCCAAAGCCTTCTCAAAAGTTGCAATTTCTCTTTTAATCATCTCCTTCTTTCCATTCTCTTTTCAATTAAAAAACGAACACAATTCTTTGTCATTAAATGAAACACCGAAAAGCTTTCATCGCATTCCTCCTCGTGGACACGACCCGTTAGCCACAAGCTACACAGTAAATTTCTTAACTCTTTGATTGTTTTTTCATTTTAGCAATCAAATTTTTGGCGCCATTGCCGGGGAGGAACGGTGTATTTGTTTTTTAACAAGTTTGGTGTGTTATTTCAGGGACTTGAAGATTCAGATCTAGCATTCAATCTTTGCAAGAGAAGACTTGTAAATTCTATGCCCCTACTCTCGAAAGTAGGAAACAGAATTTCAAGAAATTGCGTTGCAAAAGTTAAAAATTTCATTGGACTACTAAAACTCTTTTTTGCAGGACATATTGCTCGCGAAAAAATTAAGTTTTTTGTACGGTATATTCTTGCTATTTCTGCTATCCACCATCCCTGTTTCAATCCAATAGTAATTTTAGTGATTGTTAATTACTTAAAAAATGTTTAGACTTGCATTCTAGGCATTTGTCTAATTACGTTTATTTTACAATTACTGTTGAAGAAAGCTGAAGACAAGGTACGTATGCATAGCATATAGTTTAGGAAACATTCTTAGGTGATATTTGCTTTTGAATGCTACTTTTTTATATCTTGCACACTTTGCACAATTAATTCTAAGAGCAAAACCCAATTCAAGATAAGGTGGGTAAGTTATTACCCTTCCTTAGCCCACAAATCATCTCCAAGCACGCACAACCTAAGCCTAAGTAAAATCTGATAGACGTTGGCCTTAGAAACATCTCGAACTCACTAGGAGATTATCCCAAGGGGGAAGGTGTTGGAATTTGACTCATGCCAAATCAGTGTCTAAGAAGGGGATTAAGGGCCGAAAGCTCGAAGGTTGGTGGTTACTTAATTAAGGAACGTCTTTGACGGATAACCTCCCACCAATCTTGCCCTGACCTGACTGATTAGCATGTGGTCAAAGTCTACATTATACCTCCTGTGGACAACCAACAAGTTAGGAGTTATCTAGGTCAAGGTTACCTTAGACTAGACTTGGTTGATTATTCTGGTTGACTGTTGGTAAACTTATTTGTGATTGTGATTGTGTTTGTGTATGCAAGTGTGGTCAAGAGACCCTAACTCATCTAGGTTGATTAGAAACACATCACCACCCAAGTTTGGACCAAGACCTGATCCGGTTATGGCTCAACCAACGTCCTTGCAAGATAGGTTCTATCCCATTCGAATCTCACTTCCATCTTGCATTCTGCTTCCATCGGTTGGTGAATATAATTTTGAGCTCAAGCCTCAATCAATACACTCCCCAAGTTTCATGGCTTAGAGTCCGAAGATGCTTACTTCTTCATAAGAGAATTTGAGAAAGTATATCTTATGATGAAAATCCCACACCTTGTAGACGATTCTATTAGGTTGAGATTTGTCCCTTTCGCTCTTAAGACTTAGCGAAGAAATGGCTTTACAGCTTAGCGGCCGGTTCGATCACATCTTGGGATGGTTTCGTCAAGGTCTTCTTGAAGAAATTCTATCCAATTCATAAGACCGCTCTCATTAGGAAGACCATCATGCAATTCAAGCAAGAACCAAGTGAACCGTTCTGGAGGTACTTTGAACGCTTTAAGGATCTCCTTGTCCAATGTCCGCATCATGGAATAGAGAAAGCGACAATGCCAAATTTTTTATGACGGTTTAGACTATTCCACCAAAACCCTCTTAGAAAGTATGTGCCAAGGGGGTTTCTTGCAGAAGGATGAAAATGAAGGATAGGATTTGTATGAAAAACCTAGCTGAAAAGACCATCCAATGAGAACCTACTAGTGAGACCTCTAGGAATCCAAACTCCATCTCTTCAAAAGGAGGTCTCCATTCCATCGAATCATCCATCGCTAATGAGGCTAAGTTAGCTAACCTAGCAAGAAGACTGGAAGCTCTAGAAACGAAGGAACCAAGTCCAGTCAATTAAGTCAGCCCAAACCAATTTTCAACTCTGGGCTGTACTTACTGTCAAGCCATGAATCATGTGTTCGAGGAGTGCCCTGTGTTTCAGGCTCAGCAACAATGCCATGAACTGATGAATGCTGCCTTTTCAAGGCCGAACAATAATCCTTACGTACCAACGTACAATCCTGCCTGGAGAAATCACCCTAATTTCTCATGGAGCCAAAATAACAATGACCATTCATGATCAAATCATGCTAGCCACTTCCATCACGCCAATAATTCTTCCAATCATCAACCCAACTTCTCCAATTTCCATAATAATTCTCCCAACCATCCACCTAACTTTTCAAACTATCAACAAAACTTTCGCAACCAACCTCCACAATCCTCCTTCCAGAATCCTCAATTAGAAAGAAGAATGACTGACTTTGAAAGAAACATGAAAAGATACATGAAAAACCAAGATTCTCTCATGCAAACTAGACAGAGGTTAGAGGTTCAAATGAGCCAACTAGCCACACCACAGAATGAGAGACAGAAGGGTACCCTGCCTAGTCAGCCAATAACCAATCCGAGGAATTCTCAACAAGCTCATTCAGTTGAGGATCATTCATTAAATCAATGTAATGCTGTTCATACATTGAGGTCAGGAAAGAGAGTTGATAATTAAGTGTCAACGCCAACCAATCCCATTCATCACAACCACAATCAAGCGTCCACCATATCTAATCCAAATCCTTCCAATTCTGACGAATCTGAAAAAGATAAGTCAACAAGTTAGGTGCACCAGCCTATAGTACCATTTCCTAATAGGCTGAAAAACAACAAGCAAAATCCACATATGGACAAGATAATTGAGATATTTAATCAAGTGAAGATAAATATGCCATTCTTGATGCCATCCAACAAGTCTCTTCCTATGCTAAGTTTCTTAAGAACATGTGCACCAAGAAGAGAAAGACTAATGTACCAAAAAAGGTCTTCTTAGCCACTAACATTAGTGAGCTACTATCGGGTCCGATCCCTGTCAAGGACAAGGATCCAGGTAGTCCCACCATTGCCTGCACAATAGGACAAGCCGAGATTAGTCGTGCACTTCTTGACTTGGGGGCAAGTATCAACTTGCTTCCATTCTCAGTTTATCAACAACTCGGGTTGGGCGATCTTAGTCCAACTCGAGTCACCATCAACTGGCTGACCGTTCAGTAAAAGTTCCAAAAGGGGAGATTAATGATGTCCTGATCTGGGTAGGGGAGTTTATTTACCATGTCGATTTCATAGTTCTGGAGACACAACCTGTGTCCAACTCCAATTATAGGGTTCAAACTCTTGTTATCCTAGGGCGACCATTCCTCGCTATTGCCAATGCCATCATCAATTGTAGGAATGGGCCCATGAGGTTAACCTTTGGGGACATGACTAGAGAAGTCAATGTCTTCAATTTAGGAAAACAACCCCGCGATTTTGAGGATCAAATATTTGAAGTTAACCTAATTGAGAACTTAACAAGTGAACATAGAGAAGAATTGGAACTAGAAACTAAGTGTGACTTTGGGTTAGAGTCTTACGACTTTAATCTTGATCAAGTTGTAGATTCTGATGTGAATTGGGCCTCGAACCCTATTTCACCAATAATGGAGCCAACAAATTGACTAGTCCTTCCAACCAGCCTTCCTCTTCCTTAGAATTGAAAGCCTTACCTGCGCATCTCAAGTATGTCTATCTAGGCGAACAAGAGACCTTTCCTGTCATCATTGCCTCCCATTTAAAAGACGGGGAAGAAGAAGATCTTAAAGAAATTCTAAGAAAACATAGGGAAGCCATTGGGTGGACTATGACTGATATCAAGGGATTAAGTCTAACTATCGTTCAACATCGCATTCATCTCAATGAAAATGCCACCCCTAAAAGAGACCCGCAGTGTAGGTTAAACCCTATAATGCAAGAGGCTGTTCATGCTGAAATTATAAAACTCTTAGACAATGGGATAATTTATCCCATTTCTGATAGCCAATGGGTCAGTCCTGTCCACGTGGTTCCAAAGAAATCCGGTTTCACCGTAATGGAAAACGAGAACAAAGAGTTGGTCCAAACTCGACTTCCCACGAAGATTCGAGTCTGCATCGACTATAGGAAACTTAATGCTGCAACTCGTAAGGACCATTTTTCACTTCCCTCATTGATTAAATGCTTGAACGTTTAGCGGGTCACGAGTATTACTGTTTCTTGAACGGTAACTCGGGGTATAACCAGATCCCTATTGCTCCTGAGGACCAAGAAAAGACTACGTTCACATGTCCATTTGGGACATTTGCTTATCATCGAATGCCTTTCGGCTTATGCAATGCCCCAGCAACGTTTCAACGTTGCATGCTGAGTCTTTTTTCTGATATGGTAGAATGATTCTTAGAGATCTTTATGGATTATTCTCCATCTATGGAGATTCATTCACTCAATGTCTCCACCATTTAGAACTTGTCCTCCAATGTTGTGCTGAGAAAAATCTGACACTGAATTGGAAGAAATGCCACTTCATGGTAAAACATGGAATTGTCTTGGGTCTGAGAAAAATCTGACACTGAATTGGGAGAAATGCCACTTCATGGTAAAACATGGAATTGTCTTGGGTTATGAAATCTCCAAGAAAGGAATTGAAGTAGATAGAGCCAAAATTGAGGTTATTGCTAAGCTTCCCATGCCCAAATGCGTTAAGGACATTAAATC
Source organism: Agave tequilana (assembly GCA_038442645.1). Lineage (NCBI taxonomy): Eukaryota > Viridiplantae > Streptophyta > Magnoliopsida > Asparagales > Asparagaceae > Agave > Agave tequilana. The sequence goes on along the minus strand of JAVJIF010009523.1, from coordinate 102,631 downwards.
CTTCTTAGGACATGCTGGTTTCTACCGAAGATTTATCAAGTATTTTAGCAAAATTGCTAGGCCCTTGACTAATCTGTTAGCTAAGGATGTGTCCTTCACTTTCGATACTAAATGCATGAATTCTTGAGAGAAGCTTAAGAGAGAGCTTATTTTTGCACCAATCATATCTGCACCGGATGGTCTAAGCCGTTTGAAATCATGTGCGATGCTTCAGATTTTGTCATAGGCTATCCTAGGACAATGCATTGATAACAAGCAGCATGTGATTTACTACTCTAGTAGGACTCTCAACGATGCTCAATTGAACTACACTACGACTGAGAAGGAATTCGTGCCAGGTGTTTGCCTTAGAGAAATTTCATCCCTACCTACTAGGGTCCGAAACCATCATTTTCACCGATCATTCTGCGCTTAGGTACCTTATGATGAAGAAGGATGCCAAGGCCCGACTCATTCGTTAGATCCTCCTTCTTCAAGAATTCGATCTTGAGATTCGAGACAAGAAAGGCATAGAAAATGTCGTTGCTGACCATCTCTCACGAATCCCTAATTCTCCATGCAACAAATTACCCATAAATAAGGATTTTCCTGATGAAAATCTCTTAGCTATCTCTAGGGAACCTTGGTTTGCTGATATAGTGAATTACTTAGTCACAAACCAAACTCCGTCTCATTGGTCCAAAAACGATATATACTGGTTCTTATCCCAAGTCCGGTATTTCTTTTGGGAGGAACCGTATCTTTTTAAGTACTGTTCTGACCAAATTATTAGGAGATGCATTCCCGATGAGGAGGTTAAGAGTGTTCTATCATTTTGTCACGAACTTGCATGCGGTGGACACTTTGGTCCCCGCAAGACTGCTGAGAAAGTGCTACAAAGCGGGTTCTATTGGCCTACTTTGTTCATGGATGCTTATGAATTTTGCAAGACGTGCCTTAGATGCCAAATGGTAGGAAGGATCTCAAAACGAAATATGATGCCTCTCAACCCAATTCTAGAAATAGAACTCTTTGATGTTTGGGGCATCGACTTTATGGGTCCATTTTTTAATTCATTTGGAAACCAATACATATTAGTTGCTGTGGATTATGTGTCCAAGTGGGTAGAAGCCATTCCTTGTAAAACTAATGATAACAAAGTTGCCATAAAGTTTTTAAAAGAGAACATTTTTTCATGCTTCGGAACCCCTCGTGCTATCATCAGTGATAATAGCACTCACTTTTGCAATAGATCCTTTGAAGCGCTTATGTGAAAGTATGCCATAACTCATAAGTTGTCCACACCTTATCATCCTTAAACCAGTGGGCAAGTTGAGGTTTCCAATTGACAAGTCAAGCTTATCTTGGAGAAAACCGTGAACCAAAACCGGAAAGATTGGTCCATCAAACTTGTAGATGCCCTATGGGCCTACAGGACCGCTTTCAAGACGATTCTAGGAATGTCTCCTTATAGGTTAGTCTATGGCAAAGCTTATCACCTGCCCGTTGAGTTAGAGCACCGGGCCTTATGGGCAATCAAGCAGTTGAATTTTGCCTTGACTAAGGCCGGTGACCTTCGGAAGTTACAAATTTCTGAATTAGAGGAGATAAGAAATGAGGCCTATGAAAATGCTAGGATCACTAAAGATAGAGTTAAGATTTTTCATGATAAACACATCATAAGAAAAACCTTTGTCCCTGGACAAAAAGCCTTACTCTATAATTCTAGGCTTCATCTTTTTCCAGGAAAATTAAAATCAAGATGGACTGGGCCATTCGTTGTAAAAACCGTATTTCCATACAGTGCAGTTGAGATCAGTGACCCCAAGAATGAAAATGACTTTAAGGTAAATGGTCAAAGCCTTAAACCTTTCTTGGAATCGTTGCCGGTAAATGAAACGGCTATGGGTATTTTTGACCCAGTGTATCGGTAACTTAACTCTTTTCCATTTTATTTCATGCATCGATACATTTCTTTCATACATTGGAGATAATGCATGAGATAAGTGTGGGGGAGGGTTCTAACATGACTAATATATAAAAAAAAAGGGAAAAAGAAAAATAGAAAAAAAATATATATATAAAAAAACTTTTTGAAAGGATAGAACAATATTTGATATATTTTTTGTAAGAAATTAAGTCAATTTTAAGGAATAAGAAAATCATAATTAGGATTTCTTACACTTGGTCAAAATAAGATGACTTGTTTGATTTTTAGGGTTAGGAAGAAAATTTGTGAAAGTAATTTAGTCTTGATATTTACCTTGATGAAATATTCACACTAAATACACTTACACACTTAGGGTTTAAAAACAAAGACTCTTATGCCTTATAAAAAAAATATATGTGTGAAAAAAATCTAATTATTGATTAGCTAGGTGCTTTGACCTAAGCAAGCCTTGGTTTATGCAAAAGATAATTAGATAAGTTTGAAAAAAATATATAAGCCTCTGATTAAGCTGGGTATTGGTGTCTCATGAAGCATAAGCATTCACGCCTAAAAGGGGTACATTTTATAAATAAAAAACCTTGGTTTCGTGGCCTTGTCTGCTCGAGTGTTTAAGTCCTTAGGGGTGTTTTCTCACCTGGTGCCCTAAAACTGTCCGGTTTGGGTGTCACCGACTAAAGGCTCGTTACATGGGCAGATTAGAAAGCCTAATGAAATTAAGGAATAAATTCCACCAAAAATAAATGTAAATAAGACATAGGAGTTAATGTTAAAGAACCCTTAGTCAACTTCACAGTCACAATAGTGCATACGACTCAGGGTAAATTAATAGACTAGATGAGAAGTACAATTTGACTCCTCATTTTAATTGATGACATGTTTTTGAATAGAGACTGAGTTTCAGAATGAAAAATTTGATATTCCTATAACTTATAGATTACTTAAAACGTCACAAATATACTTCAAATATTTCTCCTTTAAAAATGCTTTTCGAAAATACTAACATTTTTTATGAATTTTGTGGGTGCAATCCATTGAAAATCCTCACGAGACAAAACTCGTCCTCTAGGGGTAACCTAGAGGTTTAACGGCTTGTTGCACATGCTCAATGCAATCGAGTGACCTGCAAAAGTGGTCTATCAATTGATTAGAATTAGTCTGATGTTTTGCTCGAGGGCGAGCAAAAGATAAGTGCGGGGGTGTGATCAGTCACATATATTGCATATACATTGTCATCTTACCATACTTTTTAGCTAATAAATCCTATTAATAAGTCTACTTCTTCTTTGTTAAATGTAGGCCCAATTGCTAAAAGAAAGGAAGGAGAAATAAGCCCAAAAGCCTATCTAATTCTGATTTAATTCAGAATAAATTCGAGATCAAGGAATCAGGGCAAATCTTGGCATATCAGAGAGGTTGAAAACCGGTTGAAAAGAATCCTCTCTAAATCAAGCAGTTAAAGCCAACAATCAAAGGCTGTTTCGTCAAATCCTGAAGCTGAAATGAGAAAACCAGCAGAAGATATCGACAAATCATCAAACCGGAGAGCTCCACCAATTGGGTGTGGCCACATGGCCACACCAGGGCCGCAGAAACGCGGCCCTAGCAGCGTTACCGCGGCTTGTTGAAGTCTGTTGGGGAGCGTTTGCTCCCCTAATCTTCCCGGAATCTCCCCCTCTAGTTTTTCCCTATAAATACCAGTTTCAATAGAGCAAAAAGGAGCGAAGATTAGGATTAGAATTTTGGTTTATTCTTTAAGGATTTAGGCTCTTTGTTAGATAGTATAAAAGTTGTATTTTATTTTGTAATTTATAATTCAGTACAAATACTTGTGAGAGAGAGGAATTGAGTACTTGTACTTGAAGATTGAAGTGACATGATAGGTAGTAAAAAATGCATAATTATCATCATATATACCATCATATTTGCACATTTATTCATATTATAATGCACATTTATTAATATTTCGTTATTTAATGTGTGCAGGCCTCAAATTATTATTTTAACAATAAATAAAGCTTAAAGAGCCCAAAAGCCCAGATCCAAGCCCATATTTGAAGCCCAAGAGTCAAAGTGCAAATATCAGATTGTCAAAGTGCAAATATACAAGGGCTAAAGTTACAATTATTAAAGATGAGGGAAGGATAGAATTCTACCCAACCCTAAACTCTTGCAGGATGAGCATAAAAGCCAAAGATAAGAAGGAAATTCGTGATAAAAGATTTGGGATAATTGAGATCAAGGTAACTTGATTACTAAGTTATCTCGAAATCCCAACATAAAGAGCCAGGATCAAGCTTCCAGAAGTAAGCGCTCAGTTGGACGGACCAGGAGAGGCCACGCGCCAAAACGTGTGGCCAACAGCCACAGCTTTGCCGCGGAAACGCGGCAAAAGCCGCGTTTCCGCGGCATTTTGGATGACTCCGGGCAACAACTTTTGTGGAAGTGTCGTGATGGGACTCTACTTCCTTCTGCGCCTATAAATACCCCCTGCAGTGCAACGTACAGAGCATCCAGAGACGTATTAGGGTTTTCTTTTAGCTATTTTTTCTAAATTTCTGCACGATTGTATTTTCCATTCATGTACGTTGTGGAGAAGGAGAAGATTTTGTAACTGGAGATTCATCTGAAGTAAAGGTCACTCCTTTGTTCTCATTTAATTTCTGCAATTTTATTTTATTTTGTGATCTCTCTGATTGTTGTTTTAATCTGTGATCTCTTCTGGTTTTCTTTTTCTTTATTTCCTTGCACTCTTTCTCATTAAATAAAAAAATATATATAAATAATTTGAAAAGAAAAAAAAAATAATGAAGAACTAATTCTCTCTAGTGGTTTGCTGAGATTCTTGAAGCAACCCTAGAGCAGTTAAGCCTAGATCTGATTAATGAACATCTATAGAAACCCTAGGTTTAAAAACAACTTTTCTAGAAGATTAAACAAATACCTAGAATTCCTAATATAGGTTGCATATTAAAAAGACTTCTCATGACTTCAAACTTAAGAACTAGGACAGCATAAATTTGAGATTCGTCTTTTATTAGGCTGTACCTAGATGTTAGGATGAACCATAGTTTGGCTTTTAAATAATGTAACTTAGCTAGAGTCTAGTATTGATTTTTCTTGCTTGAATTATTTGTAATGACCTAAGGTGAATCACCTACATCTTAAGATGAAGATCTAGCTCCTTAACTTGCAATAGGGTTGTGGTAGAAGATCAGCAAAATCACGTCTTTAATATCATCTTTTTATCTCAGATCTAATCTCTCTTTTCTTACTTGAAGCATACAGAGGAATCGAGTCGAAAAGCTTTCATCGCATCCTTCCCTGAGGATCACGACCCGCTTGAGCCCTTGCTACAGCAGATTCGCATTGAGACTAAGAAATCTGAACTTTCTTTTTATTATTAAAAATCTCAATCAAATTTTGGCGCCGTTGCCGGGGAAGGAACGGCACGATTTCCTCGTTCTAATCATTCTTTATTCTTTCTGTTGCAGGTACAGAGAACAGGAAACAAAAACAGAGCAGCAGCAAGGACATACAGCAATCCAGTGCCTCTGCCCTCGAAGGCAGAGCACTTGGACCTACTAATTTGCCGCAGAAACGCGGCAAAAGCCGCAGATCTGTGGCAGTAGTAGTGAATTACTAACCTGCTTTTCTGCAGGTTGCTCTGCATTGCAAAATTTGCTTACTGCTGTGATTAAATTTCTCTGTTATCACTCTGCAACTGCTAATTAATAACATTAACCCATTTGTTGAAAATAAAAAAAAAATTTAGACTCTTGCATTTAGGGCACGTGTCTATTTTAATTCTTTTTAATTCTGTTGAAGAGTGCTGGCGACAAGGTACGTTTGCACAGCATATAGATTAGGAAACACTCTTTGTTGTTTACTGCTTTCTTGAGTGATTACTTTTCTACAGCTTTACACGTACACTAATTCATCTTAAGGGCATAACCCATAAGAAAGATAAGGTGGGGATTTCATCACCCTTCCTTGGCCCACAAATCATATCCGTCACATTCACAACCCTAACCTTAAGTAAAATTTGACTAGACGTTGGCCCTAGGTTAACTCGGACTCAATAGGAGATTGACCGAAGGAGGAAAATTGTTCGAAATTAACTCTTGTCAAATCGGTGTCTAGGCAGGGGATTGAGGGCCGAAAGCCCGAAGAACGGTGGTTATTTAATTAAGGAACGTCTCTGACAGAAAACCTCCCACCGGTCTTGCCACCTACCTGGCCGATTAGCTCGTGGTTAACGTCGACAGTAGACCTCCTAAGGACAGTCTAAAGTTAGGAGTCGTCTAGGTCAAGGCTTACCCTAGATTAGGATTTTTGATTGTTTTTCTTTTTTATTGATTGATTGGGTGAACTTGTTTGCTGATTGTGCATGCCCGCTTGGTCGAGAGACCCACTTACATCCAGGCTAACTAGAACTAGTTCACCACCCGAGCTCAAGCCCGACTCACACATGGCACAACCACAGTCACTCCAAGATAGGTTCTATCCTATTAGAACCTCTCTTCCTTCTTACATCCAGCTCACTATTGAAAGTGTTGACCCATTTGAACTCAAGCCACAATACATCAACACTCTTCCCAAATTTCATGGACTTGAATCTGAGGATGCATACTTCTTCATAAGGGAATTTGAAGAAGTATGTCTCATGATGAATATACCTAAGTTAGGAAACGATGCTATCAAACTTAGGTTTATCCCCTTTGCTTTGAAGGATTTAGCAAAGAAATGGCTCTACAGTCTAGAGGCCGGTCTATATCTTCTTGGGATAATTTTGTTAAGGCATTCTTAAAGAAATTTTATCCTGTTCACAAGACTGCATTGATTAGGAAGAATATCCTACAGTTTAAGCAGACAGCCAATGAGCCCTTTTGGAAATACTTCGAACGTTTCAAGGACCTCCTTGCCCAATGCCCTCACCATGCGATAGAGAAATGGCGATTATGCCAAGTTCTATATGATGGATTAGAATATCAAACTAAAACGTTGTTAGAATCCATGTGCCAAGGAGGATTTCTGAAAAAGGACGAAACTGATGGATGGCAATTGTATGAGGAATTAGCTGAAAATACCATCCAATGGGAACCTACTCTTGAAAAATCTAGGACTAATGACCCTACTTCTTCAAAAGGAGGTATCCATTCCATTGAGGCCAACATAGCAACTGATGCTAAGTTAGCTGCTGTTATGCGTAGACTAGAGGCTCTTGAAACTAAAGAGCCAGTCTCTGTGAACCAAGTCAGCCCAACATCTTCGGCGGGCTGTACTTATTGTCAAGATATGAACCATGTGTTCGAGGAATGTCCTGTCTTCATCGCGCATCAAAGCTTGCCCGAACATATGAGTGCGGCTTCACAAGGCCTGCCAACAATCCTTATTCACCCACCTACAATCCCGGTTGGAGAAATCATCCCAATTTTTCGTGGGGCCCAAGCAACAATGATCAAACTAGGCCCAAATTCTCCAACAATTTCAAAATCCGCCCTATCAACAAAATTTCCCTAGTCAAAATCCTCCACCATCTTTCCAAAATTCACAAATGGAGACAAGACTTTCAAATTTGGAAAGAAAGATGGACACTCTAGTTAAAAGCCACGACACGCTGGCTCAAGTTTTAACTAGGATAGAGATCCAATTGAACCAACAAGAGAGACAGAGGGGTACCCTACCGAGTCAACCATTGCCAAACCCTAGGAATCCTAGGCCAGCCAATCAGGCTCAAGACCCAAATCAGTGTCATATGGTTCATACACTCAGATCAGGGAAACAAGTTGATAATCAAGTATCCATGCCATCGGATCCATCTCAGCAATCTATTCCATCTAGCTCCACTTCCATTCCATCTTGCTCCACTCCTGTTCCATCCAGCCCCAATGAAACTGAAGCTGAAAAGTCAGCAGGTCAGATGCACCAGCCTATAGCTCCATTTTCAAATAGGCTTAGAAGCAACAACAATGCACATATGGAGAAATTATTAGAGGTGTTCAATCAAGTTAGGCTCAACATTCCACTTCTTGATGCAATCCAACATGTCCCTAGTTATGCCAAATTCCTTAAGGACATGTGCACCAAGAAAAGAAAGACTAATGTGCCTAAGAAGGTTTTTCTAGCCACTAACATTAGTGAGCTATTGTCCAATCAGATCCCTATCAAGTATAAGGACCCAGGTTGCCCCCACCATCTCTTGCACCATAGGTCGAGCCGAAATCAATCGAGCACTCCTCGATTTAGGAGCCAGCATCAATTTGCTCCCTTTCTCCGTGTATCAACAACTTGGATTAGGTGAACTCAACCCTACCCAAGTTACTATTCAGTTGGCTGACCGCTCTATCAAAGTTCCTAAGGGAGAAATCAATGACGTTCTCATACGGGTAGGAGAATTCATTTACCCAGTAGATTTCATTGTCTTAGAGACACAACCTGTGTCTAATCCTAGGTCCCAAACTCCCGTTATCTTAGGAAGACCGTTCCTAGCAACCGCTAATGCAATTATAAATTGTAGAAACGGTTCCATGAGACTGACTTTTGGGGATATGACCAAGGAAGTCAATGTTTTCAACCTAGGTAAGCATCCTTACGATGTAACCGACCAACCCTTTGAGGTTAACTCCACTGAGAACATGACAAGTGAGCATAATGATGAGATCATATTTGAGTCAGAGGAAGAGGAAGAGTTAGAAACAAGTGATATCAGTCTTGATGAGATCGAATGGGAATCTAATCTGAGTTCTATAGAGATGGGAGATTCTAGCTTAACTCCACCCATCGAGCCAACTCCTTCTTTGGAGTTAAAAGCCTTGCCTAAACATCTTAAGTACGCCTACCTCGGTGAACAAGAGACGTTACCGGTCATAGTTGCATCTAATTTGACTAATAGGCAAGAGGAAGACCTACTGGCAACCCTTAGGAGACATAGGGAAGTCATTGGTTGGGCTATGGCAGATATCAAGGGACTGAGCCCTACGATAGTCCAGCATCGTATCCATCTAGAGGAAGGGGTTAGACCAAAGAGGGATCCACAGCGTAGGCTAAACCCACTCATGCAGGAGGCTGTACACGCCGAAATAGTGAAACTGTTAGATAATGGGATCATTTATCCCATTTCCGATAGCGAATGGGTTAGCCCAATGCATGTGGTCCCTAAGAGGTCTAGCTTTACTGTGGTAGAGAACGACAAGCATGAGTTAGTGCAAACACGATTGCCTACCAAGGTGAGAGTATGCATAGACTACCGCAAGTTGAACGCAGCCACTAGGAAAGATCATTTTCCCCTCCCTTTCATTGACCAAATGTTGGAAAGATTAGCAGGTCATGAGTATTACTGCTTTTTGGACGGTTATTCAGGGTATAACCAAATTCCTATAGCCCCGGAGGATCAAGAGAAGACAACGTTCACGTGTCCATTTGGGACATTTGCCTACCGTCGAATGCCTTTCGGCCTATGCAATGCCCCCGCCACATTCCAACGTTGTATGTTAAGCTTGTTTTCTGATATGCTCGAGCGTTTCCTAGAAATTTTCATGGACGACTTCTCCGTCTATGGAAATTCATTTGACCAGTGTCTCCATCACTTGGAGCTAGTGCTGAGTAGGTGCACCGAAAAGAACTTGACCCTCAATTGGGAAAAGTGTCACTTCATGGTGCAACATGGGATTGTCCTAGGTCACGAGATATCTAGGGAAGGGATTAAGGTAGACAAGGCCAAGGTGGAGATCATAGCGAAACTTCCACTTCCGCGATGCGTGAAGGACATTCGGTCTTTCTTAGGACACGCCAGATTTTATCGTAGGTTCATTAAGGACTTTAGCAAAATTGCTAGACCCCTTACAAACCTTCTAGCTAAAGACGTGTCCTTCATCTTTGATGATAGGTGCCATAGTGCATGGGAGAAATTGAAAATGGAACTTATCTCTGCTCCTATCATCTCACCTCCGGACTGGTCCAAGCCTTTTGAGATCATGTGCGATGCCTCAGATTTTGCAATAGGTGCTGTCTTAGGACAGCATAAATTTGAGATTCGTCTTTTATTAGGCTGTACCTAGATGTTAGGATGAACCATAGTTTGGCTTTTAAATAATGTAACTTAGCTAGAGTCTAGTATTGATTTTTCTTGCTTGAATTATTTGTAATGACCTAAGGTGAATCACCTACATCTTAAGATGAAGATCTAGCTCCTTAACTTGCAATAGGGTTGTGGTAGAAGATCAGCAAAACCACGTCTTTAATATCATCTTTTTATCTCAGATCTAATCTCTCTTTTCTTACTTGAAGCATACAGAGGAATCGAGTCGAAAAGCTTTCATCGCATCCTTCCCTGAGGATCACGACCCGCTTGAGCCCTTGCTACAGCGGATTCGCATTGAGACTAAGAAATCTGAACTTTCTTTTTATTATTAAAATCTCAATCATGACATCAATACAAAAATCGAGCTACTTTTTCTTCCACTCATTTATGGTATGTCTTGCATTATTTACTTGTATATTTCTTTGTCTTTCATGAGTAGCTAAATCGGTTTTCTGGGCTCACTATTGTACCTCTCTCCAATTCTTCTTCTCTTCTGATTTTAATGAAAAAGACCCAATGAATCATTTGCATGCCTAACTTAAAGCCTTTCTTCTTGAAAGTGTTCTTGAAGGCACATGAGGATGGGTTTGGATTTTTAAACTCATACTTCTTTTAAGAACGTCTCTTGAACTTGTTTTTATCTCATACTTGCTTCTTCGCGCTTGATGATTTAACATTCGATTCAAAATGGTTTCTTAAAGAAAAGAGTTAACTTTTCCAACCATCTTATATGCTTTACTTCAAACTTTCTAAAGTCAACCTTAAGTTTTACCTATGATCAAGTTGAGGCACTAAGGATTTCAATAGAAGAATAAACGGTTGAGTAGTGAGATAGTGAGTCTAGATTTTCTTCTTTATTATAATCAACCAAACAATTTTCGAGCTTTTTAAATCACCTTCTCCAAAGCCTTCTCAAAAGTTGCAATTTCTCTTTTAATCATCTCCTTCTTTCCATTCTCTTTTCAATTAAAAAACGAGCACAATTCTTTGTCATTAAATGAAACACCGAAAAGCTTTCATCGCATTCCTCCTCATGGACACGACCCGTTAGCCACAAGCTACACGGTAAATTTCTTAACTCTTTGATTGTTCTTTCATTTTAGCAATCACTTGGGTTAGTGAGTGAGGAGATTGTTTGTGGGCTAAGGGAGGGTAATGACTTTCCCACCTTATCTTATTTATAGGGCAAACCCTTAAGATTGATTGTGCAAAGTGTGCAGGATAAAGAACAGTAACATTCAACAAGCAAATAATCACTCAAGAATGTTTCCTAAACTATATGCCATGCAAACGTACCTTTTACTTTAGCACTCTTCAACAGTAATGTAAAATGTAAACGAATTAGACACGTGCCTAAATGCAAAGTCCAAACCGTTTTTAGCATTTAACAAATATCATTTTACTGTTGAGGTTAGAAAGGAAGTATAGTGAGACAAACAAGGAAATAATAGCCACAGATATTAAACTTTGCAATTCAGCTAACCTGCAGAAAATACAGATTAGTAGTTCACTCAGATTGCCACAGGAATGTAGCAAATCTGAGGGCTTCTTGGCTCTACTTTCTTGAGCAGAGTCCAAGGCCACTTATATGTCCACTGTAGCAAAAGTTCCTTGTTGTTAAATCTGTATAATAAAAATCAAGAAGAAGGTTAACCAAAAGTGTAAACTTTAATAAGAATTACTTACCGTCCCTCCCCAGCAACGGTGCCAAAATTTGATTGAGTTGGAACCTGCACACAAAATACAGAATTTCAGATTTAAAGATTAAAGAGTGCAAGTTACCCAATTCTACCGCAATAGCAAGTGGCTATCCGGGTCATGATCCACAAGGAGGGACTAGCGATAGAAGCTTTTTAGTAAGTTCTCTTTTAGGCTACAAAGTATGGTTAAAGTTCTTCTTTAGTTCTTTAAAAGAAAAAGGAAAAATTTAATTAAAGTTGAATTAGGAAGAAGATGGTAGAAACTAAAAATGATATGTACAAAGAAATGAAAAAGGAGTGATAAAAGAAGTAGTAGATTGTGGTGTTCTAAACTAAAGAATTAAAAGAAAAGAATGTAAAAGTTACTTACCTCCTTTGGCCAAATGCTTACCTTGAATCTTTTGCAATGATGTTACCTTGAAGTGAGCGATCAACGTATAGCCCATAAGAGTTGATTCCCGTCTCCTCCACATTATATAATCAAGATGTTGCAAGTATGAAGTGATACAGAATGAAACTCAAAATCCATCATCATGAGCTATCGGTGGCACTCGTAAAGGCAAGGCTCTTTCGATGCTTTAAGACTCACTTGGATAGCAATTGGTACCAAAAGAAGAAAAGTGGAGAAGAAGAAGAAGAACAAAAATAAAGTACATACAAAATAGAAACTACAGATTCGATTTTATAACAATAAGAGAAAAGAAGAAATTTTACACCGGCGTCACTCTCAGCACAAGCTTCGTTCTCATTCTCCTATGAAACTCTGATCTTCTCTGATTTACATAAATTAAAACTGAAAATTACATGAAAAGAAAAACAAAAATCTATACTACAAGAATGGAAAAGTGGACTAAATTCTATCTCTGCATGGTCCTTCTCTGTAAGCTCTAAAAACCCTCTATTTATAGGCAAAACCCAATATAGGAGGGCGTATGAAGATAGGGGGAGCAAACGCTCTCTCTAACTCCCTAACAAAGCCGCGGATCCGCGGTTTATGCCGTGTTTCTGCGGCTTTGCGTGGCTAGGTGGCCACAACTGAGGGGTGGAGCAGCCTGGTTTTGGGATATGACTTTATCTTCAGCTAGATTTTCAGTTTTATCTCCGAAATTGTGACGAAACGGCCTTTGATCTTTGCCTTCAACCGATTGATTTATAGAGATTTGTTCTAACTGATTTTTAACCAATCTAAACTGACCTGATCTGCCCTGATTTACTGACTTTGAATTAATTCTGATTTAAATCAGAATTGATGGGTTTTTGGGCTCATTTCTCTTTCCTCTCCTTTAGGAATGGGCTTGCAAATAAATTAAACAATAATTAAGAGAAAGTAGAGTTTATTCTAAAGTAAGTATGAGAATATTAATGAATGTGTAATATTAGCGACCGATCATCTGTGCAATTGATCCTTGAGTTTCGAACCTTATTGATGAGCTCTGCATATACCATCGTGCACTTCTTTAAGCACTTCTTGTGCTTCTGAATTAGAGAGGCAATGTAGCAGGATACTGTCATATGAGCGACGATAAAGTGTCTTTACTATCGGATCATAGTGAAAGTGGAGAGACCTTCGTCGAATAGAAGCTGCTTCTTTAGGATCGTCCGGCAACATGTCATGCAAAGCATAGTCAATGAAGGGAAATCATCAATCTCCAGGTTCGAAACCTATTGAGGTTACATGGACTTCATTAGATTCCAATACATGCTTAGGACAAACAAGACATCCAGTGGCCACTATAAGATGATAAGTTGTATCAATAGGAAAGGCCAATGTAGCCGCTAGCGCAACCAAAGCGTCGGCCTTAGTATTTTAGAATCGAGACACATGACCGATATAAATTCCATCAAATGAATTAGCCATTTTGATGACTGCATGATAATAAGATACCAAATCTTCGTGCCGAACCTCATATTCTCCTTCAACCTGATTGACAATCAATTTAAATCACTATAAGCTTCAAGGTAGCGTACTACCATTTCATGGGTGAGCTGAAGGCCGATGAGTAGATCATTATATTCCGCTACATTGTTAGAACATGATTCCGTCAATGAAAACGCCCGAGGAAGGACATGATTTTGTGGTGATATAAATACAACCTCCACACCAACAATAATATTGCCTTTAGGGCCTGTTCTTAATGCTCAATTAAAGAACATTTGTCACACTTCGTCCTCTGAAGTCATATTAGATTCAAAAATCTCATCTGAAATATCTTCATGAAATTTTGAGCTTTCTAGAACCGGATGAGTGACTAGAAAATCTGCAAGCGCCTGACCTTTGACTGCTTGAGGGACAAAGAGCATGTCATATTGAGACTAGAGGATGGCCCACTTAGCTAACCTTGAATTCAGCGATCCTGATTTCGTCATGAGGATACGCAAAGGATTAACTCTGAAAACAACATGTATGGTTTGGCCAACCAAGTAATGTTGCGTCTTTTGAATAGCAAAGACAAGAGCTAAACATTTCTTCTTAATAGAGTTATACCGGGACTCAGCTCCTATCAGAGTCCTGCTCAGATAGTAAATGGGTTGTTCGTGGCCATCATCATTCTTTTGAGCAAGTAGAGCACCAAGAGAATGGTCTATAGCTTTTACATAAAGCAGGAATGGCTTTCCTGATGTGGGAGCCACTAAGACTGGAGGTTTAGTGAGGTATCTTTTGATATCCTCGAAAGCTTCCTGACAGGCTTTATCCCATACAAAAGAAATGCCCTTTTTCATAAGCCGGGTGAATAGTTACAACAGCCTGAGAGATTTGCGATGAATCTTCTTATATAGGCCATCCTACCTTGTAGACCCCTGAGTTCCTTGAGATTCTTAGGTGGATGCATGTTCTGAGAAGCTTTGATCTTGTCTGGGTCAAGATGAATTCCTTTTGATGTGACAATAAATCCCAGGAACTTGTCACTTGAAACCCCTAAGAAGGACTTTGTTGGATTTATTTTCAGCTGATGGGCTCACATTATATCAAACATTATCTTTAGGTCACGAAGATGATCAGTCTTATCACAACTTTTGACAGCAATGTCGTCGACATAGCATTCCACCATTTTTCGAAGGTGGTTTCAGGAAATTGTATTCATCATCTGACGTGCGCAAGGGTCTAGGTTCAATGCATCTTCTAAAAGCTCCTCTTGCTTGGCCTTCAAGAAATTCAGATTTAATTACCCGAAAATGGGCTTAATTAAGCTCTTATTACTCTTTTGCCCTCCTTGTCTTGATTATCTACAAGAGAGACCAAAACACAGTTTAGACCGACATTTTTTCATAAATCGGTGGGGAATGCGATATAATAATGCAGAATTGTAAACTAATCACTCATATCGCAAATCAACTCTTGTTATGTTAATATTACACCTCTGACAGATTACTGTTAAGTTTAGTATAACACCTCTAACAGTGATCAAGTTGCTACCAAGTTCAACATTAAACCTCTGACAGTTACTTTTCTTAGGCTTCCATATCAAAACTGAGATGAGTGATGCTAAGTTTAACATCACACCTCTAGCATTCAGTTCATTGTTAAGTTCAACAATACACCTATGACAATGACTTTCCTCAAACTTCTGTATCGAAGTCGAGATGACCAATGATATGTTTAAAATCACACCTATAACATTACCTCCTCTATTAAGTTTAACACTACACATATGACAGTGGTATCTTCAGTTTTTCCTAAACAAAACTAAAATTCTTGTAGAGCTAAGTTAACAGTATACCTCTAGCTTACATCTTTGTCAAGTTAATATCACACCTCTGACAAGATTCAATCTTATCTGTTAAGTTAATATCACACATCTGACCGTAAAGAAATACTCAGATTCCCGAAAGGTCTAGTCTTACTTGTTATTCTCATCAATAGAATGGCAAATCCACTTAAAATTACTGTTAGGTTAATATCACACCTTTAACAGTGTTCTCTTCACTCTCCAATTGAGTCTTAATTATATTAATACTAAATCTCTGATGATAGACTCGATCACAATCCCCTGTGGAGTAAAAAGTTCACTTATCATTCTCATCTATAGAATGGCAAGTCCATAAAACTTGTTCCATTCCTGTCAAGTTAATATCATACCTCTGATAGTAACTTTTTTGAATTCCTTAAATAGAAATTTTCAACTTTGAGTTGCTAAGTTAAAATATCACACCTCTAGCAAATCAAAGGTAATCACTTGTCTGATTTTCAATGCAAAAGGAAGTCAAGACAAATAAGAAGGTAAAAAAGTGTCACTTTTATTAATATTCAAAAACATGAAAGTGATACAAAACGCTCTCTTATCCAATAAGATTGAGTGTTACAACAAAAGAGTATAAAGAAGTCCCTCTTACTCAGCGAAAGGTTGTACTCACTCCTTGAAATATTGATGATACACAAAGTTCGTCTTCTTGATTATGGCCAAGAACAACAATCGACTTTCTCTCCTCTTGAGAACAATGGTGTTTCTCGAGATCGAAATTCAATGGAGCATTTGAAATCACCTAGAGGGGGGTGAATAGATGACTAGCTAATCTAATGATGAATTAATGCGGAATAAAAACTATTTATGATAACTAAAAATTCTTTAGCTAAACACACAAGGTATAAGCTAAGAGTGTAGCCGAATTCCCCGTGAAGGCTCTGGACTATCTCCTCGAGATTCCTCTAGATAAGAGTTGAGGTGCCGCTTTGGCTCTCTTGGTTGAATACAAGTGTGAGCAAACAATCCCCAAGCATACATCAATAAGCACACAATATATCAAGCATATAAGAGAAATGAGCAATAAGTATAAGCAAGATATAAAGACAAGTGAGAGATAGAGAGAGCAATCACAAACACGGGAGAATTATTTTGAGGTTAGAGCACACTTGCTCTACGTCCCCGCCTTCAACACTATAAAGGATTTTCACTATAAACAGATCCCACTGGATCACTCGGTGCCGCAACACCTACAAGTGAGTTCACACTAGAACTCCTTTGGACTCTCTAGTCCCTCTCTTGCTCCCGCAAGAACTACACACCGCAAGCACACTAGCTTGCCGAGGCCGCACCTCTACAACGAGCTTTACTAGAACTTGAAACACCGTGAACCCGCAAGTCTGCCTCCTCAGATACAATGAAAGAACTCTTGGTGATCTAAACACTTGATCACCTAAAAACAACTCTCACAACAACTCTCCTATAGGAATAATATAGCAATGGAAAGCTCAAGTATGTGTGAGAAAAACAAGGATTGAATTTGTGGTGGAAAATGCAAGAAATCACTTTTGAAAACTCTTGATAAACTCTCCTTTTGAATGGAAGTATTTGGCTCTAAAATAAGTGACGATAAACACTTAATATAGTAGGAAAAACTAGCTCAAAAATCCACTTCAAATTTTGTATGAAACAGTCTAAGAGAGCCCCCTTTTATAGGCTCCAAAAATCTGCCCGTTGGAAGCCAACTCAGCAGTTCTGACGACTGACGATCGACCGTCCGGTCGACCGCCAACGGTCGGATTTTTGACCGTTGGGGAGATCGGTCGACCGGCCGGTCGACCGCAACCTAGGCAATGACCTAGTGGTCGACCGCCACGGTCGGATTTCCGACCGTTGGGGAGATCGATCGACCGGCCGGTCGACTGCCAACTGGGCAACCAGGCCATTTTCAGAGAGCATAAGCTCTCTGGCGGTCGACCGTGCGGTTGATCGGCCCTGGACGTGCACGTTTTGTGCACGTTGGTCGGCCGCTCGGTTGACCGACCCCTGGCTCGGTCGACCGTGCGGTCGACCGGCAGAAGGCCAAAACAGTATTTTTTTTAGGGATTAAAAGTTTGTCATTTTTCCTTCAATAAAATCCCATAAAATCTCTAAAAATCTACAAAAATAAGTTCCGTAATACTTTGATATACAAACATATTTGAGTAAAAATCAAAACATGTTACACACATTTTGAACTATTTTTATAACTTAGAAATTTTGCCTTAAAACAAAATCGTATTTTTCCAAATTGATTTTTCAAAACTTCTCCAAATACAAAAACAAGATATTTTAAACACTTTTGAAGCTTAGTGTGTATGGATATGATCCACTACACATATATGATGAAATACATGTTTTTGACAATAAGCACTAAAATGGTTTTGGTTAAAAACATATGCATATATGAAACTCCAAAAACCAAAACGGTATTTGTCCAAAATGAAAACTCTTTTATGAAAACTCATATAAATCTTGTGTGTGAGTGTATATAATACTTGAGCAATCCACCAACTATTCTATCCTTTACATTTTATCTAAAAATAAAATCTTAATAAAACAAACCTAGACACAAGTCTTCTCTTGAAGGTCTTCACTTGAAAATTTTCTTCTCCTTCTTGATTTGGTCTAAACTTTGATCCAATGAGCTAGACTCCTCTTGAGTACATGATGTGATCTTGATATACAAGCTCTTGAATCAACACGTGCTAGCTCTAAAACTTGACTTGAAATCCTTTGTTGAAGCTAAACACCTACTAAGATCTTGATCACGAATCTGAGACTAATTAAATACAAGATCATTAATACTATAACTACATGAGTTAATCATCATGAAAACGAGTGTGATGGGCCTTTGGGCCAACAATCTCCCCTTTTTGATGATAACAAAACTCATAGAGTTATATATGCATGGATTAAAGTTAAGCTTCATAGAAGCTCTCCCTTAACTCATGCATAACAATAAACATATAGATATTGCAATAAAGTACATGAAACTAAACAAATATATATGCATCAACAAGGTGAGAGAAACATGCAAACATTCTATTTTTTCAAAAACCTTCTCCCTCTTTTTGTTTAAACTTTCAAAAACATTCTCCCCATTTTATAAAACATAAGATGCATAAACTCAATATATGCCAAAAACTCAAATATGCATATATAAACTCAAAATCTTTCTCCCCCTTTTGTCAATCATAAACAAAGGCGTAAAATAAAATAAATCAATAATAAGGATATATATGCGATATAAATTCATGAAGAGGAAGACGCTAAGTTAACTTCCCTGCATACATGCATTACATGAAGAAAGGGTGACAAACCCTAACTCACATAAATCATAATACACAATTATAAGTGGAGATGTGAAGCTCCCCCTACACACGTGTATCACATAAAGAAGAGATGTCAACCTCCTCAATATAAGATATACTCAACATGAATCTATATATAGAAGAGATGTTTAGCTCCCCTTGCATATAGACAATACATATCAAAACATTCTTAACACAAATTGTTATAATTACTTAAATAAATTTTGAGATACCATTTGTAAATAAACAACATTTTACCAATTGTAAATAAACAATACAAATTTTGAATTTTCTTAAATCAACAAATCAATTTAGATATCACAAGATTTTGATACCATATGAAATAGGAAATTTGTGATACCAATTGAAATTGAAACACATGTACATTTTGATACCAATAAAAGAAAATATTTTATATATACCAATTGAAATATATGATAAATTTTTGATACCAAATAGGTAAAATATATTGATACCAAATGAAATTTAAACCCAATTGAAAATCGAAACATATTGATACCAATAGAGGTATATTGTAAATTTTGATATCAATAAAAATACAATTGAAAAAAATTCATAAGCTTCTAAAAATACCAATTGAGATACCAATTGAAAATAAGATTTAATTCAAGCTTAGCATAAACATAATTTGTGCTTTAAACATGTAAATATTTTTAAATCAAGTACAATCAAATCATATATATATATGAAAAGAAAATACCAATAGAAATTAATATTATTTGAAATTTAAAGCATACATATATAGAAACAAATTATGAGTATACAAAAAAAATATCAATTGTGATACCAATTGAAATTATGATGTGAATCAAGTATATAACTCATAAAGATCTACCCTTTTCATACACAAGATAAAAGATATTTAATATAAGGCTTACAAGGCATGGTCGCCCATCCATCCGCCCTTTAAAGGGGTTGGTAGGGGTTTTCAAAAAATAAGATTTGAAAATAGTTGTATTGTGAAAACACTACCAAATGAAGAATAAATAACTAGTTAAAATAATTTTTGAAAAACTAGTTAAAGATCTTTCAAACATAAAAATAAATCATATATATGTCATGAATCATACTAAATGCACAAGAATTGACACTCAAAATCTATATAGCTCAAAATTTCTCATGAAAACAATGTCATGAGTAAACAAAATGAAGTGTGAGTGCACAAGAATCATGTAGTTAGTATTTTCATGAAAATGATCAATACCTCAAAAACTTCAAATATATCAAAATTACAAAATTTTATTTTTCATTTAAAAACAAACTTTAAGGTATATGTATGTTTTATCAAAACTAGAAATATACATACATATCCCAAACACAAAAAGAGTTCATAATAGCATTGCATGAAGGCAAGTGACTCAAGGGTATACATGTATATTTATTAGTTTTGAACAACAATTACATATACATGAAGCAAACATAAGAATATGAAAAGCATGTATAAATGAAAGAATCATCAAAACTAGGTTATACATGTATATGTAATGAGTACAAAAGAGCAATGAAGTACAAACATATAAAAATCAATTGTTGCTCACTACTTGTACAAGTATATACACAAGTTTTAATGAAAATTTACGTTTAAATATGTAATCAAAACATGAAGTGCAAAACAATAATATAAACATAATTACTAAGGTAAATGCACATGTTTTAGAGTACTAATATACACAATAGCTAAACTAAAGTGAGAACACAAAATATGAATCCATATGAACATGGGTGTATCTCAATTACTATGCATGTATGTCATAAGTCTAAATAATATGGCATTTAATAACAATCATGAAAAACATGCTAAAAAATCAATAATCTTAAAGCATGTAAACAAATAAGGAGTTAGAGATAGTTACTAAAACTATTAGGGCACATCTCTATATCTCCAAACCATTGTGCTCCTCCCACCAAACTTTCTTGATAGTGATGCATCAATAGTATGTCCATCTAGCCCATGCATCCACCACCAAGGCACCAAAACTAAGAACATGCTAAAAATTATCAATTATAAAATAATGTAAATAAAAAGAGTTTAGAGAGAGTTACCAAACCATAAGAACTATACTCTAAGTCTCTAAAACTTGTTGGTCTTCCCACCAAAACTTTCTTGATAGCGGTGCATCAAATGTATGTCAGTTTAGTCCATGCATCCACCACCAAGGCACCAAACCTCTCACGTTTTGTGAGAGCCCGCACCTACATCAAATACAAAAGGTTAGGATTTTGGTACCCATTTTCTTTTGAGTCCACCAGGGTTATCATTGTAAGAACCCAAACATTGTTACTAGCAAAATTAATGGAATTTACTCTATCATAAAAAAATTTTGCCAAATGGCCTTTGCAGCCACAATGTGTACACTTGTACACTCTAGGATGCACATAAGAATGAGTATGATCATGATATGCAAAGTGTGCATATGTATTCTGTGGGTGATATGTATGTTGATTGAGTTAGAACCTGCACACAAAAATACAGAATTTCAGAACTTAAAATAGAGATTTGCAAGTGCTCAATTCTATCGTTATAGCAAGTAGCTATGCGGGTCGTGATATACAAGGAGGGACTAGCGATGAAAGCTTTTTTAGCAAGTACTCTTTTAAGTTACAAAGAATGGTTAAAGATCTTCTTTAAGTTCTTAAAAAGAAAATGAAAAAAAGAGTTATAGTTAAGTTAGGAAGAAAGTGGTAGATAGAGAAGGTGGAGAAAATAGAAGTGATATGTACAAATGAAATTGAAAAAGAGTGATAAAGAAGTGGTGGATTGTGGTGTTCTAAAATAAAGAATTAAAAGAAAGAAAACTACGTCCTTTAGTTGATGACTTACCTGGAACCCTTGCATGTTTTACCTTACTTCGGAGGCGATCAACACATAATTCATAAGATCGAGCTCAGTCCTCATTCGCATTACATCATCAAGACGAACAAGAATGAAAAGATACGGAATCTTGAGGAGGAGAACATCATCATAAAATATTGATGGTACTCACACAAACATGGCTATACTGATGCTTCTATATTCACTTGGATACTCATCAAAATCAAAAGAGGAAAAGTAAAAAGAAGAAGAAGAAAACAAAAGTAAAGACGAATATAAAAAAGATTACCTTTTATTGCTTGCAGAAACGATGGAAGAAAGGAGGAGGGTACATCGGTGTCACTCTCAACATAAGCCTCTCTCTCTCTTACTTATATGAATCTCAATCTAACCTAAGCTTATAAAGAATTAAAAATTACATAAAAAGAAAATAAAAACCTACACTAAAAAGAATGAAAAACTGGCCTAAAATCCATCTCTGCTTGGTCGTCTCTTTTGAGATTGCAGGTATTTATAGAAGAAATGCAGAGGTTAGAGGAGTATGAAGATAGGAAAAGCTGGCTATTTCTGAAATTGAATCCTCCCCTTATCTCTAAACTTGATTTGATGTGAATATTCAGTTCTGATCTGCAGTTTGTTAGCGTATTGATTGCTGAATATCACTTATCAAATGACAGAATTAGAAACAGTGATCACAATAAAAGTTGTAGCCCTGTAAGTCTGCATTCTGGATCATCTTGAATCATCAGATATGAGATTTGGTAGCGAAAGTTATGATTCAAATACTAAAATGTATCCAGTCAGAATCTGAGTGAAACTTGCTTCATCTCATCCGTTGATATTCTCTTTATCCATTTATCTCTCTGTATTTGATATTATCTTCGGTTGATCTTTAGCTAACCAAAATGGATTTATAGAAATCTGAATTTTATCGGTTTCCATTTGGTGTTATCTTTCTGATTTGCTCTGATCTTCAGCTGAACATTTGCTCCAATCCTTGATTTGTTCTAACTAGATTTGGGATCATCCTCAGCTAACTAAATAGATCCAGTTAAATCTAATTTTGACTGATATTTATTTGGTTTAATCCTCTTTCTCTTCATTATTATCTTCTGCAAAATAGATATTTA
This sequence comes from Agave tequilana, assembly GCA_038442645.1. Lineage (NCBI taxonomy): Eukaryota > Viridiplantae > Streptophyta > Magnoliopsida > Asparagales > Asparagaceae > Agave > Agave tequilana. The sequence continues at coordinate 79,925 of JAVJIF010009523.1, read as the reverse complement.
AGACAAGGAAATTAGCAGATTTATTACATGATAAATGTAGGAGTGTAATGAAAAGAATACAAAATATATATACGATCACACCCTCACACCTATCTTTTGCTCACCTTCGAGCAAATCAACAAAACTAAACCAAAGATTATTAGACCACTTTCGCAAGTTACGCGATTGCACTGAGCATGTGCAACAAGCCGTTAAACCTCTAGGTTTCCCCTAGAGGACGAGTTTTATCTCGTGAGGGTTTTCAGTGGATTGCACCCAAAAAATCCATAAAGAAAGAGTAACAAAGAGTTAGTATTTTTGAAAAGCATTTTGAAAGATAAAATTATTTGAAATATTATTGTAAGATTTAAGTAATCTATAAGTTATAGGAAAATCGAACTTTTCATTCCTAAACTTAGTTTCTATTTAAATATTTGTTATCAATCAAAGTAAGGAGTCAAATTGTACTTCTCATCTAGTCTATTACTTTATCCTAAGTCATATGCACCTTGTGACCGTGAAAATTTTGACTAAGGGTTTTTAACTCTAACTCTTATGTCTTATATATATATATATATATATATATATATATATATATATATATATATATATATATATATATATATAATATATATATATATATATATATATATATATATTGGTGGTATTATTCCTTAGTTCTATTAGGGTTTCTAATCTGCCCATGTAACGAGCCTTTAATTGAAGACTCCCAAACCAAACAGTCATAGGGCACCGGGTGAGAAAACACCCCAAGGACTTAAGGACTCGAGCAAACAAGACCACAAAACTAAGGATTTTATTATATGAACCACTTTTAGGCCTGAATACTTATGCTTTATTAGGCACAAGTACCCAACTTAATCAGAGAATTTTTATATATATATGTTTTTCAAACTTACCTAATCATCTTTCGCATAAATACTAAGGCTTGCTTAGGCCAAAGCACCTAGCTAATCAATAATTAGATTTGTTTATCTTTTATATATATATATATATATATATATATATATATATATATATATATATATATATTTATAAGGCATAAGAATCTTTGTTTTTGAACCCTAAGTGTGTAAGTGTACGAAGTGTGCATATTTCATTAAGGTAAAAATCAAGACTAAATTACTTTGACAAATTATCTTCCTAACCCTAAAAATCAAACAAATAATCTTATTTTGATCAAGTTTAAGAAATCCTAACTTTGATTTTTCTATTCCTTAAAATTGACTTAATTTCTTACAAAAAATATGTCAAAATATTGTTTCCATTTTCAAAAAGTTTTTAAAAGTAAAGAAAATGTTAAAAAAATTTAAATAAAAAGAAAAAGCTAAGTTATGTTAGAACCCTCCCCCACACCTATCTCATGCATTGTCCTCAATGTATGAATTAATGTATAGATGCATGAAAAAGAAGACAGGGAAGGAAAATACTACCTTTAGGTGGTTGTTCCGGTGGTGGTCTGATTGGTCCACGAAATGCGGCCCAATCGACTTTGCATGGAGTTCAGAGGAACCCACCAGAAATCTCTCTAATATAACCCACTAAAATGATGTATACATGAATTATTTTATTAAAAATTTAACCCCATCTAATTTCCAAATTTCATATTAATTTCGGAGTCAATTTTGTCATCCGCCTTGTCCCAAAATGGAGTTTGAAAAGATGGAATGATTGACTTGGACTTTGGAAGTATGGGAACTAATACCGACTCAGAAAAATGACTTAAGTCAAGTAAAGGCTCAGGAGTCGAGATTGGTTCATGAAGTGGGTCCAAAGCAAGAAGTTGAAACTCAAGTCCACATTCATTTTTTCACAATGGAATGTGACTTAATATTGGTGATTCAAGTTCAAGAATGACAGGGTGGGAATCAAAATTGACTCTAAAATATTACTCATGTCGGATAACAAAACAGGAGTCAATATTGATTTTGGAATTTGAACTGGATTACAAAATTGAGAATCTAGGTCACATTTCTCATTGAGTTCAATTTCAGAAAAATGAGAACTTGCCAATTTGTCAATGGGACTTTCAAGTATGAAATTGGTCAAGTTCAATATGATGATCATCAAAGATGGGCAATTCAATTTCATTATGAATTGGCACAGGATTCAATATTGACTGGGGAAAAAGATTGAAATCAGGTGAAGACACCGGAGTCATAATTGAATCAGGAAGTAGAATTGAATCACTAAGTTGAGGTTCATGATCATATTCATTCTCAAGTTCAATTTCAGAAAAGGGATAACTTGCCAAACTGTCAATGTCACTTTCAAAATTTAGAGTTTGGGCAAGTTCAAATGATTGTGCTGAAATGGAACCTTGTTTTTCAAAACAACATGACTATTTGGCTCTAACTGAATGGTTAGCGACATCAGAACTGGCCAAATGGTAAGAACGTAAAGTTTGGACCATCATATCTATGTCATGATTACGAGCGTTTTGAGCCTGAGTCATGGCTTCAAGCATCTTTTCATAGTTGATAGGTTCATCGTTTTGTTGCGATTGGTCTTGAAAAGATGAAGTTTTGTTTTGGAATTGGTGGTAAAATTGTGAGTCCATCAGATTTTGTGATTGTTGTTTGGACTCACGCATACTCATTTCCAAAATTGATGGTTTTCTATTTTGGACTGGTGGAACTGAGTATGAATCTTGAAAATATTGTGGACAAGGTGGATAAGGAGGACAAGTTGGTTGAAAATTAGACTCGGGGGAGATGAATCCCCATTGCCTCTGTGAAGAGTTGAAATTATTTTGGAAATTATGGTTATAAGATTAGGGGCATGGGTTATATTGATTCGGATAAGACCAATCCGGCACACTAGATTGGTTAAAGTTATGATATGCCGGGTTGGTGATATCCGAAAAAGAGGTTGGGGTGTAATATAGATTATCATTAAAATTGAAAAAATTATCGTTATAAGCCATATCACACAATAAATGTTAAACACAAATAAAGAAAAACAAATAAATAAGCAAACAAAAAAGAAAAAATTCTAACCTGAGTTAGGGTAGACCTTTGACCTAGACGACTCCTAACTGGTTAGGCTGTCCATAGGAGGTATAATGCAGACTTTGACCACAAGCTAATCAGCCAGGTCAGTGCAAGATTGGTGGGAGGTTATCCGTCAAAGACGTTCCTTAATTAAGTAACCACCAACCTTCGGGCTTTCGGCCCTTAATCCCCTTCCTAGACACTGATTTGGCAGGAGTCAAGTTCTAACACCTTTCCCCCTTAGGATAATCTCCTAATTGAGTCCGAGATGTCCCTAGGGCCAACGTTTACTCATTTTTAGTTAGGCTTGGGTTAGTGAGTGAGGAGATTATTTGTGGGCTAAGGGAGGGTAATGACTTCCCCAGCTTATCTTATTCATAGGACAAGCCCTTAAGATTGATTTAGTGTAGTGTACAAGAAAAGCAACACTTAAGCAATGTAAACAATCTAAAAGTATTCTTATACTAGATGCTATGCACACGTACCTTTGCTCCAGCAGTCTTCAACAATAATAGAAAATGTAAACGAATTAGACACGTGCCTAAATACAAGTCTAAACTGTTTTTAGCATTTAACAAACATCATTCAGTGAGTCAAACAAGGAGATAAATGCTATAGATATTTAAACTATGCAATTCAGCCAACCTGCAAAAAATACAAGTTAGTAGTTCACTTAGTTTGCCACAGGACTGTAGCAAATCTGAGGGCTTCTTGGCTCTGCTTTCTTGAGCAGAGTCCAAGGCCACTTATATGTCCACTATAGCAAGAATTCCTTGTTGTCAAATCTGTATACCAAAAACCAAGAAGAAGGTTAACCAAGAATGTAAACTTTAATAAGACTTACTTAACGTCTCTCCCCGGCAACGGCGCCAAAATTTGATTGAGTTAGAACCAGCACACAAAAATACAGAATTTCACAACTTTAAAATAGAGATTTGCAAGTGCTCAATTCTACCGCTATAGCAAGTGGCTCTGCGGGTCGTGATCCACAAGGAGGGACTAGCGATGGAAGCTTTTTTAGCACGTACTATTTTAAGTTACAAAGAATGGTTAAAGATCTCCTTTAAGTTCTTAAAAGAAAATGAAAAAAAAGAGTTATAGTTAAGTTAGGAAGAAAGTGGTAGATAGAGAAGATGGAGAAAATAGAAGTGATATGTACAAATGAAATTGAAAAAGAGTGACAAAAGAAGTGGTGGATTGTGGTGTTCTAAACTAAAGAATTAAACAAAAAAAACTAAAAGAAAAACTTACCTCCTTTGGTTGATGACTTACCTGGAACCCTTGCATGTTTTACCTTATTTCGGAGGCGTTCAACACATAATTCATAAGATCGAGCTCAGTCCCCATTCGCATTACATCATCAAGACGAAGAAGAATGAAATGATAGGGAATCTTGAGGAGGAGAACATCATCATAAAATATGGTGGTACTCACACAAACATGGCTATACTGATGCTTCAATATTCACTTGGATACTCATCAAATTCAAAAGAGGAAAAGTAGAAAGAAGAAGAAGAAAATAAAAGTAAAGACAAATATAAAAAAGATTACCTTTTATTGCTTGCAGAAACGATGGAAGAAAGGAGGAGGGTACATCGGTGTCACTCTCAACATAAGCCTCTCTCTCTTACTTATATGAATCTCAATCTAACCTAAGCTTACAAAGAAATAAAAATTACATAAAAAGAAAATAAAAACCTACACTAAAAAGAATGAAAAAAACTGGCATAAAATCTATCTCTGCTTGGTCGTCTCCTTTTGAGATTACAGGTATTTATAGAAGAAATACAGAGGTTAAAGGAGTATGAAGATAGGGAAAGCTGGCTATTTCTGAATTTGAATCCTCCCCTTATCTCCAAACTTGATTTGATGTGAATATTCAGTTCTGATCTGCAATTTATTAGCGTATTAATTGCTGAATATCACTTACAAATGACAAAATTAGAAATAGTGATCAACATAAGAGTTGTAGCCCTGTAAGTCTACTTTCTGGATCATCTTGAATCATCAGATTTGAGATTTGGTAGCAAAAGTTATGATTCAAATACTAAAATGTATCCAGTCAGAATCTGAGTCAAACTTGCTTCATCTCATCCGTTGATCTTCTCTCTATCCATTTATCTCTCTGTATTTGATATTATCTTCGGTTGATCTTTATCTAACCAAAATGGATTTATAGAAATCTGGACTTTATCGGTTTTCATTTGGTGTTATCTTTCTGATTTGCACTGATCTTCAGCTAAACATTTGCCCCAATCCTTGATTGTTCTAACTAAATTTGGGATCATCCTCAGCTAAACAAATAGATCCAGTTAAATCTGATTTGACTGGTATTTAATTGGTTTAATTCTCTTTCTCTTCATTATTATCTTCTGCAAAATAGATATTTAAGACAAAGAAATTAGCAGATTTATTACACGATAAATGTAAGAGTGTAATGAAAAGAATACAAAATATATGTATGATCACATATACATATGGAGCTTGTTTCTTTGAAAACAAGGTTTCCAATCTATTATGATTGAATGCACAATTGCTCAAAGTTGAGCTCAAACAATCTATTCTATTTTTCAAAAATTAATCTCATTTTTATCAGTAGTTGCATGAAAAGCATGATGAGAATGAGAATCGTTATTCTTTTTCTTTTTAGAAACATTTTCTTTTTCTTTTTAAAGAATTATTTCTTGTAAAGCAATTTCTTTTTCCTTTTTCACCAAAATAATCTTATTTTTCAAAGAGGTATTTCATTCACAAAGATCATTTAATTTAGAAAACAAGGAAATATTCTCATTTTTCAAAAATTCGTTTTCTTTTGAAATGTATTCTAATTTATTTTGAAAAGAATCTTTTTCTTTTAATAAGGAATCAAATTTGTTTTTCATTTTCTTATTATCCTTTTTAAGCAATTCATATTTTTCAAGAAGTTGTTGACAAAATAATTCAAGCTCATTATAAGATATATCAACATCCTCCTCTAACTCGGATTCAGAGTTTACCTCAAGGGGGTTATCCCCTTGGACCATATAGCATACGTTGGAAGCCTCACTTCCAACATCCAAGTCGCTCCCCGCATAGTATTATTCTTATTCGCCAAGGGAGACAATAGTGTTTCATACTACAAAAGCCGAATCAATGTTAGAAACCCTAGATAAATGTTTATCGTTTAGGGTGAATTTCAAAGCATGGATGGCTTTTGCATTAGCCTCTAAATGTTTGCCATTTAAACAATATGAATCTTTAATAGTGAAAAGTAAACACGAATGCCTAGGGCTTTGAGGTACAAAGACATCTTAACCTTCCAAGTTTGGATGTTAAGAATGTCAAAGGTGGGAGGGGACATGAAGTCCATGTGTGTGAAAACAAATATTGTGATTAGCTATAAAAGAGGATCTTTAACTCTAGGTTGTTAGACCCAAATCAAGAGCACTTAGCTCTGATACCAATTGAAATCACCTAGAGGGGGGTGAATAGGTGACTAGCTAATCTAATGATGAATTAATGTGGAATAAAAACTATTTATGCTGTTTTCTATTGATTTGCAAAGGGGAAAACTTACAATAAAAAGTTGAGGAGATAAATTATAAGTATTCTAAAAGATTACAAGTAGATCTCCTCAGAGATTCTGGAGAAGTGTGCCGATAGGAGTCTGGTCAGCGCGCGACTACTTTGTCCCTTTGACGATGCGAGCGATGAGATTCCCTTCTTGCCTGGTTTGGGGAATCAGAGAACAAAAGATTGGTAGAACCCTCTTGCTGCTTCTCAAAACCGCCTTCAATTAGGAATTCCTTCTCGCCTAGTTCCGGAGATCCCTTAAGAAGAAAGTATTAGGATATCAGCACCCTGAATAGAGAAGCAATTCTCTAAAAGTCTCTAAATTCTTGTGCGCGCGGTGCATCGTGAAGAAGTCTCTGCTTGCGGAGTCCTCTCTCTCTCTCTGCTGGGAGTCTCTTGCGCATGTGCGTGGTCTCCCCTCCTTGTGCCCCTGGTGGGCTATTTATAAGGAGAGTAAGGGTATAATTGTCCCTTGAAAATAAAGAAACAGATTGAATCAAATCTGTTTAATTCTGAAAAGTAGCCTTGCTGCAAGGCTAGGATCAGCTTCTGCGAAGCTAGAAATGGCAGGTCGGTTGATCCTCCTGATCCGTTTTGATTCTTTCCATATCGTTGAAAGATCTCTCTTGATCCTCTTACTTGTTTTAGAAGAGTCAAGAGATTGTGGCAATTAACTGCCAAATTTGATCTCAGATTTGATCTTAATTGGATTTGATCTTGATCTTGAATTGATTTGATCTCATCTGGAGATTTAATTGGTCAAAGATTGACCATAGAAAACCCACAGCGGTGCTGCCCGCATCGAACTCATAGCGGAGCTGGAGGCAGTATCTGGCGAAGTCAGAAGAAAGCTCTTCGGCGGAGCTAGATGTCGTCTATGGCGAAGCTACCGCATACTCTTTCTGCGCAGTTGCGTGTGGCTTCAGGCGGAGCTAACTCTCTCTGCGGAGTTGCGCTTCAGCAGTTCAGGCGAAGCTATAAGTTACTTCCTGGCGGAGCTTTGAATGGATTCAAGGCGAAGTTGAATGATCTTAGCCTCTCAGGCGAGGCTATCCCTTTGGGCTCATGTGATGCTAAGTGCTAGCATCTTAGACCTGCTGAGGTCTGTTTAGAGGCAATCCGGGCTTACTGTCTGCTTGATGGATCAGTGGAGTCCAAGTTGCTTCCTTGTCCCTCGGAGATGGGTGAAAACTGGTCGTCAGCTTGTCTGCCACTTGTCCTTTGTAAATGTCAACAAGTTTAGACATTGTTCGGGCCAGTAAGAATCTTGTCTTTTTTAAGTGTCAACAAGACCCCCTTCAAAGTTTTTGAAAGTCTGCAATGGCTCAGTCTTCGAAATACTTTGAACTGCTTTGATCGGTGGTATGTGAAGTACGAACGTCGCCATGATGGTTGAGCTTCGCTTTCAATCCTGCTTTGGGATAAGTTCGCCGAAGAATCATGTAGATTCGCGATTCTGAGTAGCTTCACATCCAGGTAGCTCCGCGTCTGGAATAAGTTCGCTTTGGAACATCTTCCCTTTTCTGAGGCCAATTGCTGTGGGTCAATCACGAGAAGGATTACTCCTTTTTCGAGGTCAGAATGACTTCTTTCGCATTAATCAAGGGAGATATTCTTCCCTTGCGCGTTTCTAAGGGAGGATATTCCCTTTCTTCAAGGCGTCTTCAAGGCGTAATAAACGCCTTTATGAGGGAGAGCGTTTCTTCCTTTGCACGGTTCCAAGGGAAACCGTCCCTTTTCTCAAGGCGCAATAAATGCCTTAAATGCGCTCGTGCTTCCACGCTTGAGGCGGCAATGCTCAGGCCATGAGGCCTATAAATAGGACACATGAGGTCCTCTGAAGAGAAGTGATCTGCTCTTTTTCTCTTCTCTTGGTTGAGAGAGATACTCAGATCTCTGAACTAGTGGGGATGCCCACTCTGGTTATTACCTGGCCAAGGACCGATAAGTCTTGATCATTCAGAGATCTTACCAATGAACTTTTAGCTTTAATCAGCTGCTTCAGGGATTAATTTCCCTTGTGCTCCATTTAGCTGATCTGTAGAGAAGGATTTCAGCATAGCTTCCCAGCGAAGCTATCATTTTGACTTGATCAAAGAAAGATCACTGCATGCGTGTTAAGTTCGCCACACAGGCAAAACTTGAGACTTAGTCTCTTCAAAGTTGAGCCAGTCTTGCCATATAGGTGGGGTCAAGACTGCGTCCCTCAGGATCAGTCTGGCTTAGCCATATAGGCGAGGCTAGGATTTGGCATTTGCTGAGCTAGCCCATCATCACTGTACAAGCGAGGCTATCCTCTCTTTAACTGAAATCAATGTTTGACTGAATTAGATTGCTTTGCCTCAAAGAATTTGACTTAGTGCTTTTGTAGCTTCTCCTGTGTTTAACTGCTAATTTGTTCCGGTTTACATTGCAGTGAGCTATGTTCGCCAATTTTGTGACTTGATGAAAGAGACCAGAAAATTGCCTCTTGCTCTTCCAGTTGAAACTTTACTCTTAAGCAGGAGAAACAAACTGGGGCAGCCGATGTGTGTTTCAGAAGAGGTTGGCAGTCGCTTATCCGAGATGATCCACTTCGAGGCGAGGCTGGTAGCCGCTTTATCCGAGATGATCCACTTCAGGAAAGCGCACGTCACCTGTAAGGTCGCGGATCTTCCCATTGCCAGTTTTCATCAAAGAAGATTCAACCTGCTGGTGGCGATCAGTCCTTTGCCAATTTTGATTGCGGAAGGTTCAACTTCCTGGTGGCACAATCTGTCCTGGTGGCACCTTCTATCATTATATGAAGGATTACGACCTTGTGCAGGAGGAAGGCCTTTCGTGTCCACTTGGTTTGGCTTAAAAGTAGATAGGACCACTTGTATACCTCTTGAGCAAATGATTCTGTTGTATGAAGCACAATCTTGATGTAGTATCAATGTACCTGTACCTTTTAAATCAATGAAAGTTCATTTTCTGCTCATCTGATTTTTGCTTTGCCTTCATTCTGAATTGACTCAGCGGAGTTAGACATCATGCGAGGTTAAAGATAGGATTCCATCTGAAACAGGAACGAGCTTCCAGCGAAGCTAGCATATCTGCGAGTTCGGCCTGTGCCTTCAGCGGAGCTAAGGCAATCCTGTTGGCGAAATCATTGATGTATCGTGCAAAGTTCGCATTTGACTCATGGCGAAGTTAGCCCTTAGCGGGGCTGAATTAGCGCTTCTCAGGAAGGCGCTTTAGGTGCCATTTCAAACTAATTCGAAACGGCGGCCTGTGCTCTTTACGAGGCGTCATTTTAGGTACTCATTGGCCTATAAAAGCCCGATCGGGCTGAGAGAGAAAAGATCACTTCTCTCCAAAATTTTCACAGAGCACTTTGACTCTTTTTCTTCTTCTTCTTTCCTCTTCATTCACGAGTTTAAGAACTTCTAAGGTTCTTCAATGGTGCCCAAGAGACGAGCGAGAAAAGAGGTGGCAACTTCCGCAGCAGAGGGTCCTTCCCCTCCTCTGGTCATCGAACGACCAATCGCCGGTAGGGAACTTTCCCTTTTGATTAGAGACTGTCGTCTCTCCTTTAAAGCTGATTTTTGGCTGTCCTTAAATGAATCCAACCCGAGATCAATCATGGTCTCGTGGATTTTAGGGAGTCCAATTCCCTGATTTTACCCTGATTTCTTGATCAGGAATCCAAGAATTGAAGAGTTCTTCTTTAAGCTTCCAAGCGAAGCTATCCCTTAGGCGGTTCACATCCTATTGAATGACAGGATGCGAAGCTGTCCTTTGAAATTTGACAGAAAAGGACCGTAATGTCTTTCTGACGAAGTTAGCCTTTGAGGCTTTGTCGCATCCTGTCGTTCGAAGCTAAGCTCCCAGAGCGAAGCTAACACTTGGATATTTTCCTGCATCCTGCCTCGTGTAGGATGCGGAGTTACACTGCAGCTGCGAAGCTAAGCTTCGAGGCGAAGCTATCTGTAATATCCCCTAACTAATAGTACTGCATTTCTATTTTTAAGTATTTATTTTTACTGTATTTAATTTTATTATTAGTAGTAGTGTTATTGTTATTATATATATATGTTGTTATTATTACTATTGTTCCTCCTTCTTTGATTCCTAATCCTAACCGTTAACCCAATACCCTATATCTCATGACTATTAGTCTATTCCTTGATCCATACCCACATCCAATAGGCTATCTCTCTACCCATACCCATTTAACTATACTCATTACCCACAAACCCAAGACCCACTACCCATACCCATTTGGATCCAACCCAAAACACATAACCCAATACCCTTATATATAATCTATCATCAATCCTAAATCTAACCCTAACCTAATCTCTTCCCTAATCTCCCAATTCCAACACACAGCCGCCATCTCCCTTTCCCTTGGGTGCACCATTAATACCCGAGAGCAACCTCAGATCCCCTCCTCCTCCAGGCCAAGCTTGGCCGTTCTTCTTCTTGCCGCGAACGCCCGGACCCAGCAGCACCTCTCCATGGCCAGATCTTCACCTCGCTAGAGCCCAAGCCGTAGCACCCTGTTCTTGCTTCCTCCCCGGCGCAGCCTCCAGCAACCCCGCAGACCCGTTGTCCCTGGTGCACAGCCCACTGTCCATGAGCCTTCCTCCATGGCCTTGAATCTTGGCCAGAGCTCCGCCCATGGCGCATGGTAAAGAAGCACCCAACCACTACCCGGAGCACCACAGCCGCGGCAATGGGAGCCGCCCCAACTTCTTCTTCCACCAAGCCAGCGTGAGCCCCTGTCGCGCAATGCCCCGGGTCTCCTCCACCAGTGGCAACAACGTCCCATCCTTCCATTGGCCGTGAGCTCCATCCCCCCTTCTCTTTTCATTTTTTCATGTTGGCATTTATTTTCATGCATGGAGGATTGTTGCATGGGTGTAAAATAGTTGCATGTGTTTGATGTGCGGGAAATATCTTCTTTCGAGCCATGTTCCGGTTCTCCGTGGATCGTCGTGGATTACAGTCGACGAGAGCGAATGCACCCACGCCCTTCACGGCGAGATGCTCTATCCAACGGCACCCTCTGCGACCCCGGACGCTTCCGTCAGAGCCTCCGTCGGTGCGCCGCAAATCGGCTCGAGGTTAGTTTTACATTTTTTGTATGGTGGCAATATTGTAATAATTGAAAATTTATATAAATGTGTGTTGGTGTGTGCGTGAGTGGTGACATGCATACATGTGTATGCATGATGTATATGAATGCATGGGTGTGAATTAATTAATGTTTAGGTGCTTATAGTTAATAGAAGGTATTTATTAATTTAGGTATGTATGCATGTATTAATGCATGGGTATGTTATTATGTATGTATATTTAATTAAGTGCATGTTTATATTTATTATGTGGTGTTTGGGTATTATTGTGGATATTACATGATGGATGTGCATGTCTATGTATTTTAATTCATGTAAGTATATGTATATATATGTATGTATAGAGGTGTATGTATGTGTATACTCGTATATACGAATATAAATGTATGTACGTGGGTGTACACATATGTGTCGGTGTGCTCGGGAGTATGTTTAGTGTATATTTATATTTATTTGTATGTGTTAGTTGCGTGTTGCAGCGTTCGGAATCGTTTGGTGAGATCCGAACCGTTGCAGGAGACCCGGACCCGATCCGAATTCATGCTCGTTGTAGACCCGATACATAGGCAATTCGAAGACCGACCCATTGGATGATCCGTAGATCAGTACCAGTTCGTGCAGTGAAGACCAGATGGCAATTCGTTTTCGAAACCGCGTCATTTCATGTGAGTGTTTTTTCTTATGTCAATTTCTTCTTTATCGTTATTCGTATTATTTCATGTGATTTTTGTTATATCTTACTAGCTTGACTTGTTGTATCACTTCATGAGACATTATGGGCTGTTCACCTTATCTGTGTAATTGATATGAGCGTGTATCAGTGTTAGTTATGTGACTGTAGTTCGTCATTGTTAGCTTAGGCCTAGTATTGATATACGTAGACGAGACTTGACCTTGTTACTAACCTAGTTGTGACAAATCCCAGAACATATATACATATTGATTTGAGGTTGATGGATTCTTGATAGAGGTTAGAGATCTATACTAAGTGTAATGGTTTGTAATTATACTGTTAGTGACACATTTTGAAGGTAAGCAATGAGATATTGTTATTTTTGTGAATTTTAAGAAATTGTTTAGAGCCCTGATCATACACACCAACAGGTATATTAGTCGACTTGCCCTATTATAGTCGACTAATACTCTTACCCTAGTCGACTTATCATAATTCATAGTCGACTAAATTTCTGTTAGAAAGTTGGGAACTCTTTGTTTGTTAACTGTAAGCTATATTAGTCGACTGGCCATTTCCTATAGTCGACTTACACCTTGTATTAGTCGACTTATCCCTCTTATTAGTCGACTTACTCCTTGTATAGTCGACTTATCCTATTTGTTAGTCGACTAACTCCTACCCTAGTCGACTTGTTCCTCTCCCTAGTCGACTAACTCTAGTCCGGCTGCTGTTCTTAGATCTCTTATGGATCGAGGACTTTACCCTTGAGTTATGATATTGGCTATAGATGGATGAATATGATTTTGAGGAATAGATATGGTTGGATTGACTTGACCTAATAAATCTTAGGCATGTATCTGAGATGTTGCTGAGTTTTGGGATCTTATGATTGACCTTAATAGAAGTGGGAACTTGTGAGGACTTGAGGATCAGAGTAGATTGATGGAGTGAGAGGACTGAGCTTTGATTATTGAAATATGTTATTGTATCAGATTATTCGATATGAATTGATACTGAATGATCATGTGACTATTGGAATTAAGAGTTAGTTATGTTGACTTATAAGTGGTCTATTCTTGATTTCAGTTTTTTGAGGATGTTTCCTATTCAGACATGATTGTGGTGTATGTTGACTTAGTTGATCTCGAGGATATACCATGTGCTTCATGCTTATTTACTGATCAATTCAGTTATGGAGATAGAGTTATTATGAGAGTGATTTCATTGATAACGGTGACCACATTTTATATATATCTTAGAGTTTGATAACAGTTATTATTTGATCTCAATTATTGGTGGTTATAGGATTAGAACAAATTGGTATCGAGGAGAGGACTAATTATCGATTCATTGAGATGGTGGTTTACCGTATTGGATTACGCTAATATGGACTGATAATTAATGATTCATGTTGATTGTATTGAGACTATAAGTTGATGGATCAGTTACTGATAGCTCTTTAGTACGGATGGATGAGATTATGACTAGCTTTAGTTGAGACTGCTTATTGAGCAGTAGCAGGACTGTTACTGTATTAAATTCATATTACTGAAAGTTACTGGGAAAGGATTGTTTGACCATAACACCCTATACAGTCCCATTGTTCATCGTATACACGGTTACTGTTACTGTTCACTGTTACTGATATTGTTCACCGTGTATACGATTACTGATTGACTGTTACTGTACGGTTATCGTTACTATCACCACATCGTCCCAGTGTTATAAGTAACATGGGTATTGATTGTTTTACTGAATTAAATAATAATGAAAATTGAACAACTTACACCGGGATTGAGAAAATTGATGGAGGTGACATCGTCTGTATTTTGGGTGGACCTAGGATACAGGTTGCGCAGCCGACTTACGGTTCCACTGCAGGGTTCCGGGGGATGACTGACATCCCATCTGTTTACTGTTCCACAGTGCTACTGTGAGTTTACTATTCCACAGTGATACTGTGAGTACTGTTACTGTTACTGACTACCTGGCGGTAGGGCCTGATTCAGCGCCAGGCATCTGGGCCGTGGTCTCGGGTATGTACGGGACCCACCTAAAGCATGGACAATGTCTCTTCTATTAATTTCAATAAACTTAGGACCCTGATTGACATGTGTGGTAGGCGTAGTATGGGATGCGTCTATTACAGGTGGCAATTGGTGTTCGCTGACATAATAAATGTTAATAAATTGGTTATAGCATATTGTGACTGACTATATCATCTGACTGTGCATATGTATACTATGATAGACATATGATTGTAACATGACCAGATTTATATACCAGATTAGTGACATTGTTAGGATACACATTTAGACATCAGTTGGTTGTTACAGTTGTTTTACTTATCTTTTTCTGCACACTTATTCATATCATTGCTATTCAGTTGTTTATTTGTCATGTTATTTAGTTATCATATGACTGCAGTTTATCTTGTTATTATTTTGTGCACACTGTTTACATGCACGAGCAGTTCTCTTTACACACACACACACTCACCAGGTCGCTTTCTGACGATCCTGGATTTGCACGTCCAGATATTGGACGCTTATTTCTATTGTGCAGGTGTTCGATGTGACTGTACGCCTTACGAGGGACTGGACGCTCTTTCTTTTGATTCTGGTATTCTTCCATTTCTTTATTCCTGCTATAATTTTCATTTATAAATTTCACACTTGCTTCTATTTTATTTTCTTATTTCATTTGAGATCATGTGTAGCCTTTATATGTATTATTGCAGTGATCGCTGATTATTATGGTTCAGATTTATAGCTTGTTTAGGTTACTTTAGGCTTAGCGTATATATGTGGGGTATTTTCCTCATGTATATACGTCGCCGACTCTCGTCGCGACTCCGTTTCTACGTATTTTGGGAAGCGGGGCGTGACATTATCGTTAGGCCAACTTCGCTCAGAGAGGAGGCTATGCCTTGTTAAATTTTGTTTTCTGGTTTTAGTCCTTGTCGGTTGATGAACTAATCATAGTTTTTCTTTGTTCCTACAGTGCACTACACTCCCGGTCCTTTGAACAGTCTATTTGGGACGACCAGGGGATTGGATGGCAATGTCAGCCTGCAATTCCAAGGGCATGAAAATCACCTAGAGGGGGGTGAATAGGTGATAATGCTAATCAATGCACAATTAAAAATATGATGCAAAGAAGAGTTAGAGAGAGAAGCTCTCACAGGGCGATTTTTCCCTCCATGGTGGAAGCTTGCCCTGGCTCTTCTACAGTGCGCGTGGCCTCTTCTTCTTGGTCGTTCTCCTCTGGTCCTGGGTTGATCTCTGATCTGGATCCGGGTTTCCCTGCCCCTTTTGAGGGCTGGTGGGAGAACCGGCTGTTCTCTCCGTTCATCTCATGAGGCCATCAACAAGATCCCGGTCTGGGGCAGTCATGGATGTTGATAGAGGGGTGATTAAGGGTAAATCCAGGTTAATGCTGCTGGATCTGGCCGGATTCAACAGAAGCAGGCGGTGGCTGATCAGCTGTCGGCTAAAGGTAGGAGTCAGCAAGACTCTAGTGACGAATTGGAGGTGAGTAGCTATGTTTCTTCCTCTGATGACTCTGATTTGGTAGTTGGGAATGAAGGGAAGTTGGGGGAGCAGCAGGCCTTGTGCTTCACCCGGTTGGAGGAAGTTGGGGGGCTGGTGGCAGATCAGGTGTATGCTGATTTGCCCCAGTCAGACCCGGCTGCTGCAGGGGTTATTCAGGGTGCTGGTTCTTCTGCTAGGGTGCCTGAGAAGGGTGAAGGGAGTGTGCTGAAGGCCCCATGGGTGAATCTTTTTAGAGATAATCGAAATTTGGGAAAAGGGATCATGTTGGATGAGGTTGAAGACGTTGGGGACCTCGTTCAGATTGAAGAGGAGGATTTAGATGTGGTTGAAAAGGCATGGGGGCTGTGTTTGGTGGGCCTTTTTGCTGGAAAGTTCCCTGGATTGGGGGCTGTCCGGAGTTTACGGGAAGGATGGAAAGTAGAATGTACACATTGGATCCATCGGTCGGGATGGATTGTGTTTAAATTTCAATCTGAGGAAGATAGGTTGAAGGTTTTTAATGGCGGACCGTACTTCGCTTACGGCCGTAACCTAATGCTGAAAATCATGCCGAGATGCTTCAGGTTGGGAGTGAAGACTTGACTACTGTGCCACTTTGGATTCAATTGCCAGACCTTCCGCTTGATTGTTGGAATGCCAGGGCTTTGAGTAAGATTGTGTCAAAGGTTGGGAAACCAATCACTACGGATAAGATGACCCGGACTAAAGAGAGACTCTCCTTCGCGCGTGTGTTGGTGGAGGTGGATGCTTCGAAGGAGCTGGTCACTGTGGTGGGAGTGAAACTGCCTTCGGGTGTAGTTTATGATCAGTGGTGGTGTTTGAGTTTGCACCTAAATATTGTAAGAAATGCAAGACTTTTAGCCATGGTGATGAGGGGTGCAACAAAGATACAGTGGGGAGGAACTACCCGGTTTATGTGCCTAAGAGGAAGTTTCAGCCTGGTGGGATAGATAAGAGAAATAATATAGATGAGGCTGGACTTAAAGGGGGGTAGTCCTCTAGTTGGCAAGCATAAGTTAGGGGAGGCTTCAGCTGTGAAGAATGGGGATTTTTGGCTGAGAATGGGCAGCCTGCCACGAGTGTGTCTGGGCTAAGGTGGTCCAGGATGCTGATGCGCCGGCTGTGGGGGTGGTCCTGGCGACTAATGTTGCTTGCAACTCTGGTGAGGGCCTACCTGGGGGCTGCGGTTCGGGACTGGCGGTGGATGGCCTGCTGCCAGCAAAGGCTGGGCTGGCGGCAGAACCAGATTCTAGTGTTGTGGGAGTGGCTAGATCTGGTAAAAAGGGGAAGCTTAGGAAGAAGTCTGGACAGCCAGATGTGGCTGCTGTCCAGCAACAGTCTGTTGGTGAGGATGCTGTTGCGCCGGCTGTGGGGGTGGTCCTGGCGACTAATGTTGCTTGCAACTCTGGTGAGGGCCTAGCTGGGGGCTGCAGTTCGGGACTGGAGGGTGCTGGTCTGCTGCCAGCAAAGGCTGGGTTGGCGGCAGATCAAGATGCGTCACCTCTGTGCCCTGCAGAGGAACTGGACACTAGTGTTGTGGGAGTGGCTAGATCTGGTAAAAAGGGGAAGCATAAGAAGAAGTTTGGACAGCAAGATGTGGCTGATGTCCAGCAACAGTCTGTTGGTGTGGAAATACAGCTGGAGCCTGTGGAGGAGGGGTCTTCAAGGAGGGACCAGCAGCTGCATACTATTGGTGGCAAGGAAAAGGAGGGAGTGGTAGGCTATTCACAAGGATCTGGTTCTTCGGTGGGTGGTGCTCTCATTCCTGATCAGGTTGGCTCTGTGGTTCAGGGCTTAAAGGCGGTCGGTACGGAGTGTATTTCCCGTAGTTGGGCAGAGGAGTGTGAGATGTCCCTGTATCGGCATTCAAGACCTGCTTATGGATCAAGGGGGAAATTGAAGGGGAAAGCCCCGCAATCCTCCAAATGATGTTCTGGAAATCAGGGGGTCTCACCTACCCCTGAAGATTATAGGGGATGAAGCCCTAGCTTGGTAGAGGGTGTTCTGGCAGAATTGGGCTGCCCTTGGGAGCACAGTTCTGCTAGTTTTCGGTAGCAGATATGTGTAAGTTAGAGGGTTGTGGGCGTACTTTGTTTGTATGCTAACATGTGGTATTTGGTCACTCAGTTAGGCATGGTGTATGTATATACATTTTGGATATATAAAATTTACATTCTCCAAAAAAAAAATATGATGCAACAATCAACCCAAAACAAGACTAGAAGTCGAATACCCCGTGAAAGGCTCTGAACTCCTTCCTCCTGATTCCTCTAGATATGAGTTGGAGGTGCGCAATGCAATCTTGTTGTATGAGTATTTGATTGACAATATGAATATGCAACAAGTGAATATAACAATGAAAATGAAGAGCAAGTACAATGTAGCAAAAAAATGTGAAGCAAGTAGATAAAGCAATGAATATAAAGTAAGTGATTGAAGCAAGAATTAAGAGCAAGTAAGAACAAGTAAACCAAACGCAAACACCGAGAATTTTTCCGAGGTTCGAGCACCCAGCTCTACATCCCCGCCTTCACCCAGAAGGATTTCTAACAACTATAACTTCACAAGGAGGTTACAAATACACCGGAGTACCCAACTCCACAATCTCAAGTACAAGTTCTCTCTTGGTGATCAAAAGGCCACAAACTATCTTTTGTAAATGCCTCTTTCCCTTACAAGAGCTCTGTAGAGTAATGGTTAGAATTGAAGCTCAAATAGTGTAAGTGGAAAAAAGAAATGAACTAGAGAGAGTTTAGAAAATAAAACTACAGCGATGAGAGAATCTTCAGCACAAAAACCAAGGATCAAACTCTCTTGAAAGCTTTTGAAAACTTTTGAAACTTTTTGTGTAATGCTTGTTGTTAAAAACATAACCCTAATCACCCCTATTTATAGGAGAGGGCTAGGGATTAAAAAGTAAACTCATATAATGTTAATTAGGAAGAATTTGACCCATAAAATATCCCCTATATTCGTTTAGAAACGAAAAATACAAATTTAAAACGTGTTTAAAAGCTAGCCGTTATGGCTGAAACGGCTACCTCGGCGACCGGCCGGTCGACCGGGATTCAAACAAAAGAGCCGTTGCAGGCTCTCGGTCGACCGCCCGGTCGACCGAAACAAACAGAGAGTGACACCACTTCAGTCAGCCAGCCGCCCGGTCGACCGAAGTCTTCGGTCGTCCACCCGGTCGGCTGAAGAACGTGCACACGGATACGCATCAAAACAGCCAGAAAACCAGTCGACTGGGCCGGTCGGCTGATCTGACCTGACTAGTGTCGGTCGACCGGTCGGTCGACCGGCTCAGGCCAAAAGTCAAAACTGAACAAGAATTTTAAGGAGATTTTGATACCTAATAAAATATTTTTGATTAGAGATATATATAAAACATAAAATTGAGTTTGTAATCAAAAGGCTTTGTATTAAATTATTTTGTATATATTTATAGGAATATTTCTAGGAAATGCATGTGCGCAAAAACGTGTGTTGGAATATAGAGCTTCAATCCTAATCACTATTCTTTAACAAAACTATAAAACTAGAAACAAAACTAATGAAATTGAAAAACACCTAGAGGGGGGGTGAATAGGTGTAATTGCTAATCTAACAATCTTTTTAAAATTAAGATGAATAAATGATGCAACGATCTCTCAAAACAAGACTAAGAGCTGAATACCCCGTGAGAGGTTCTGAACTCCTTCCTCCCAATGCCCCTTGAATGGGTTAGAGGTATGCAATGCAACCTTGTTGTATGAGAATTGATCGACAAAATATCAATGAATGAATAATAGGCAATGATGAAGAGCACACAAGATATCACAAGTAGAGGAAGCAAAAATACTTAAAACAATAAGCATTAGAGAGCAATTGAAAGTAAAGCAAAATAGAGAGCAAGAGTAAAAGACAATCGCAAACACATGTATTTGTTTCGAGGTTCGAGCCACCGCTCTACTCCCCGCCTTCACCTCCGTGAAGGGTTTCCACTATCCACCGAGGACGATTACAACGGTCTACCGAAGACCCGAGCATCGAGCTCCACCAAGTACAATAACCTCTACCGAAGAGGTGTCTCCACAAGAATAAGAAGATCACAAGAACAAGAGTGATCACAACAAGATCACCAAACTCTTTTACAACACTCTCACTCTTTTTACAACTTCACTATAGAATGAGTAAGGGATTTTTGACTCTATGAAGTGTAGTGAGAAAAACTCAGTTGTAGAGATGATTTTTGCTAGGGAACACAACTGAAAACTAGCTCAAGAATGAGTTAGAAATGGAGAGCTTAAACACTTTTCTTTTCTCTTTGAAAACTTTGAAAACTTGAGGATTTTTCTTGGTGTTTTGTAAGAGAGTCTTCTCCTCTATTTATAGGGAGAGAAATAGGTTTAAAACAATTTATTTAGACCTTATTTGCTCTGAAAAGGAACTGGAAAACCCTGAAAAAGTCTGCCAAAAAGCAGTCTGAAAAACAGATTTCAGAATTGCACAAAAGAGGAAAGAGCCGTTGGGCTGTTGCAGGCTTGGCGGTCGACCGGGCCGGTCGACCGCCAGCTCAGCTGGCAAAGAGCCGTTGGCTCGGGTCTTCTGGCGGTCGACCGGGGCGGTCGACCCAGAAAACCCGAGAGCAACTGCTTACAGTCGGTCGACCCGGGCGGTCGACCGACAGACGTGCACAAATGTGCACGTCCTGGCACTGGCGCCGGTCGACCGGGCCGGTCGGCGGTCAGCCTGAAACAGGAAAAACATTATTTTTTTTGACTTAGAAAACTTTGTAAAATAGTTTTGGGTTTGAACAAACTTAAGTAACATGCTAGTAGGAGTATATAAACATGATCTAAACATGATATTTATTTGTAAAACTTAGGGTCATGTAAATATCTACTAAGACATGAAACCAAATTTAAAACATGAAATCTTAAATACAAGACTCTCATTTTAACAAAACCAAATTGTGTATGTGTATCCTAGAGCCAATATCCAACACTTAAACTTTAACATTCTATTCTTACAATGATTCTAAAGACTTCAAGTTCTTCAAGAGGGCTTTCACCATATGATCTTCAAAACTTGATTCTTGAGCCCAAATTGAGTTGACTTGAGTCCAAAGCACCTTCTTTCAGGGAAGAATCCTTCTAGTTGAGTTAGAATCCTGAAACACACTTAACCAATAAACAATATTAGTACAAATAACTAATATGTTTTGTAATCATCAAAACACACTAAACACGGGTGATTGTAACCTTGGGCCAACAATCTCCCCTTTTTGATGATGACAAAACATATAGGTTATTTAAACAAAAATGGAAGAAGAGCTTGGAAAGCTCCCCTTCAAATAATGCTATGAAAAGCTAAATACATAAGGCATTGAAAGCACATAGTTTTGTTAAAAACTCAAAATACACAACAAAACACAATAAACACAAAACTTTTTTCTTTTTCTCCCCCTTTTGTCATACATCAAAAAGGGTTAAACAAAGCAAACAAAACATTTAAAAAATTTATCTCTAAGAATCCATAATGCAAACATTCAACTCACCACAAATAAAGGAAAATCTAGCATAATCCAATGGTTTAGTAAAAATATCGGCAAGTTGAAAATCGGTAGAAACATAATCAATATCAATATCACCTTTCTCATAATGATCTCTAAGAAAGTAATACCTAATGTCAATGTGTTTGGTTTTACTATGTTGATTTGCATTCTTTGTCATGTGAATTGTACTAGTATTATCACAAAATATTTTAACATGATCAAAGTGTAAATCATAGTCGAGGAGAGTATGTTTCATCCAAAGAACTTGTGCACAACAAGCTCCGGCCGCAACATACTCCGCCTCGGCGGTTGAAAGGGCTACCGAATTTTGCTTTTAGAAGATCAAGATACAAGACAATTACCTAGGAATTGACATGTTCCACTTGTGCTCTTCCTATCTACCCTACAACCCGCATAGTCGGCATCCGAAAAACTCTTCATATCAAATAGTCCGGTTTTCGGATATCACAAACCCATTTCAATAGTGCCCTTAAGGTATTTAAAAATGCGTTTTACCGCTACTAAATGAGACTCCTTAGGACATGATTGAAAACGAGCACAAAGACAAACGGAAAACATGATGTCCGGCCTACTAGCCGTCAAATACAATAAACTACCTATCATGCTACGATAAACTTTAATGTCTACACTTTTACCTTGTTCATCCTTATCAAGCTTGTAGTTGTTGCCATGGGAGTTTTGCTCACTTTAGCGCCTTCAAGTCCGAATCTCTTGATGAGTTCCTGTGTACTTGGCTTGATTGATGAAGATCCCATCCTTCCTTTGCTTGATTTGGAGTCTAAGGAAATAGTTGAGCTCCCCCATCATAGATATTTCAAATTCATCCTTCATGCATGATTCAAAAGCTTGGCAAAGAGATTCATTAGTAGAACCAAAAATAATATCATCTACATATATTTGCACAATAAGAATGTCATTTTCTACATGTTTTGTAAACAAAGTGGTGTCAATTTTACCTTTCTTAAAACCATTTGAAATCAAAAATGAAGAAAGTCTTTCATACCAAGCCCTAGGGGCTTGTTTTAAATCATAAAGAGCTTTATCTATTTAAACACAAAATCCGGATGTGTAGGATCAACAAACCGGGGGGTTGTTCAACATACACCTCCTCTTCAATAAAACCATTTAGAAAAGCACTTTTAACATCCATTTGAAACAATTTAAAATCTTTATATCAGGCAAATGCTAGTGTCATCCGTATGGCTTCAAGCCGTGCTACGGTGCAAAGGTTTCTTCAAAATCGATTCCTTGATTTGAGTGTAACCTTGGGCAACTAACCTAGCTTTATTCCTAACAACGTTACCCGATTCATCCAACTTGTTCTTAAAGATCCACTTAGTACCAATTGTTGGTCTATCGTGGGGCCTAGGAACAAGGTGCCAAACTTGGTTGCGCTCAAATTGATTGAGTTCCTCTTGCATGGCTAGCAACCAATATGAATTGGCCTCGGCTTCGAGGACGTTCTTGGGTTCAACATGAGAAATAAATGCATAATGTCCACAAAAATCATGAAGTTTAGAGTGAGTGGTTACCCCTTTTGATACTTCACCTATGACGAGGTCCTTGGGATGATGAGGATTGTATCTCCAATCCTTTGGAAGTTGTTGAGTAGGCTCCACTTCAATTGATTGAATTTCATGTCCTTGAGCCTCTTCTACTTTAGCTTCACTTCCTTCATCATCCTTTGGCTTGTCTCCCATAGTAGGTGTATCCTCCAAGGTCACTTTCTCTAAGCCTTCATCCAAAGCATCTATTTCTACAACATTCTTAACAAACAAGTTAGATTCTTCAAACTTAACATGTATAGATTCCTCAATAGTCAAAGATGATTTATTGAAGATTCTATAAGCTTTACTAGTATTAGAATAACCCACAAAAATTGCCTCATAAGCTTTAGCATCAAATTTTCCTAAATTATCTTTTGTATTTAAAACAAAACATTTGCATCCAAAAACTTTGAAATATGAAACATTTGGTTTTCTAGAAAAGTACATTTCAAAAGAAGTCTTTGAAGTATTTTTACACAAGAAAACACGATTTGATATATAGCATGATGTATTTACGGCCTCGGCCCACAAATAATATGGTAGACTATATTCACTTAGCATTGTCCTAGCCATCTCTTGTAAAGTTTGATTTTTCCGTTCAACTACTCCATTTTGTTGTGGAGTTCTAGGACAAGAAAGTTCATGCTTAATTCCATGTTCTTCACAAAAAGTGGTAAAGGGTAGGTTAATGAACTCACCTCCTCTATCACTTCTTATTCTTAAAATTGAAGACTCTTTTCTTTTTCAACTCTTTTCTTAAAGGTTTGGAAATATGAGAAAGCTTGATTTTTGTGTTCAAGAAAGAAAACCCAAGTAAATCGTGAAAAGTCATCAACCAAAACAAATGCAAATCTATTCCCACTTAAACTTTTGGTTTGTGTAGGGCCAAATAGATCCATATGGATTAACTCCAAAGGACGTGATGTCATGATATCCTTAATTGACTTGAAAGAAGACTTAGTTTGTTTCCCAAATTGACATGCGTCACAAACTCGGTCCTTTTCAAAATTCAAATAAGGAATACCTTTCACCATTTCCTTTGTATTTAATCTAGATATATGGTCAAAAGAAATGTGGTCTAATCTTCTATGCCACAATCAAGAGTCATCATCGAGGGCTTTTAAACAAGTAATATTGCAAGACATATTAGACATATCTATCATATAAACATTACTTTCACGAAAACCGAAAAAAACACAAGTACTAGAAACTCTATCAATTACTTTACAAACTACATTATCAAAAACAACATCAAAACCTTTATCACAAAGTTGACTAACACTCAAGAGGTTATGCTTGAGGCCATCAACTAAAACTACATTCTCAATAAAGGGGATGTGCCGATTTTTACATTACCAATACCGATGATTTTACCCTTGGCATCATCTCCGAAGGTGACGGTGCCACCTTCATGGTATCTTGATAGGGTTGCAAAGTTGTTGATGTCCCAAGTCATGTGCCTTGAGCAACCACTATCAAGATACCACAATCCTCTACGTCTTTGGGCTTGGATGGTACCTACATCATTTAGCAAAATAGTTGACTTTGGTACCCAAATTTTCTTGGGTCCTTGAAAGTTAGTGTTGCGAACCCAAACATTATGATGAGATGCACTTAGTCTATCATAGCAAAAATTAGCTAAGTGCCCTTTCCGCCCACAATGTGAACATGAGAACACTCTTCCATACATAAATGCATGATGTGTGTGTGAAGTGTGAGCATGTCTTGGGGGTTTGCCACGATGTAAAGGTTGTGTGGTATGATCATGAGCATGAGCATGGTAAACATTTTTCTTAGGGGCTTGTTTCTTAGGAAACATAGCCTCAATCTTCTTCTTATTAAACTCACAATTTTTTAAAACCAATCCTAATGAGTCTATTCTTTCTTTAAGCATGATAATCTCATTAGAATCAACTAGTGGGGACTTGCCTTTACAAGAAATCTTATACTTGTCAAAATCTTTTTGGGTGGAAACAAGAGTGGAAAGTAATTCATCTTTTTCTTTAGAAAGAGTGAAAACTTGATGATTAAGAGATTCATTTTCCTTTTTCATTTTTAAATACTTTTTCTTAAGAAAATCATAGTTATGTGATAATTCTACAAAAGCTTCTCCTAACTCATCCATGGAAAGTTCATCATTAAGAGAAGTGGAAGGGGTTACCTTGCTTGTGCTTTCATTGGCCATGAAGCACATGTTGGCGGTATCAATCTCCTCCTCGGATTCGCTCTCGGAATCCCATGTAGCCTTCATTGCTTTCTTCTTGTAGGGCTTCTTTGAGGTGGAGGGCTTTACTTTATCTGGGCACTCCGCAACAATGTGTCCCGGTCTTTGGCAATTAAAGCAAATGATCTTTCTTTCTTCTTTACCTCCTTGCCATCTCTTCCTTCCTTGAAATTTAGCCTTGTTGTACATTCTCCGGACGTTCTTCACAAGAAGTGAGAGCTCTTCGTCATCTTCTTCTTCATCGTCTTCGTCGGAGTGTGTGGATTGACTTTTGAAGGCTATAGTCTTCTTCTTGGAAGGAGCCATGTCCTCCCTTGCTTTTCTCTCCATCTCATGGGTTTTGAGGTTCCCAATGAGACCAATTAGCTCCATCTCCTCCTTGTCATTGAGTTCCTTCAAGGTTGTTGCTTTTACTTCCATGAAGGAGGAAGAGCCCGGATGATCTTTCTAACTCTTTGATCGTTGTCGATAACATCACCTAGAGAAGAAAGTCCATTAGTAATCTTAGTAAATTTTGTAACCATATCATCTATGGTTTCATTTTCTTGCATGCAAAAATTCTCATATTAGGACCGAAGAAGGTCAATCTTAGCCCTCTTCACTTGTGAGGTCCCTTCATGTGTAACTAGCAAATGTGTCCAAATTTCATATGCGGACTTGCAATGAATAACTCTAGCTATGTCATCATCATTAAGGGCTTGTAGTAGTGCATAATGAGCCCTAGCATTGGCATCAAACTCCTTAGTCTCAATTTCGGACCAAGTAGATTCATCACCGGGAGGTGCACTAAAGTGTTTGGTCACGGCCTTTACAACTCGACTACCTAGAGATTGCAAGAAAACGGTCATCCTAACTTTCCATATGGAAAAGTTAAGTCCATCAAACTTAGGAGGGGTCTTAATTCCATCGGCCATTTTTAGTGAGAGTGTATGAAGAATGAATGAAGTGATTAGCAAAATTAGGATCTCTCTAAGGTTGTTAAGCCAAAAGCCTAGAGTCCAAGCTCTGATACCAATTGAAAAACACCTAGAGGGGGGTTGAATAGGTGTAATTGCTAATCTAACAATCTTTTTAAAATTAAGATGAATGAATGATGCAACGATCTCTCAAAATAAGACTAAGAGCCGAATGCCCCGTGAGAGATTCTGAACTCCTTCCTCCTAATTTCCCTTGAATGGGTTAGAGGTGCACAATGCAACCTTGTTGTATGAGAATTGATCGACAAAATATCAATGAATGAATAATAGGCAATGATGAAGAGCACACAAGATATCACAAGTAGAGGAAGCAAAAATACTTGAAACAATAAGCAATAGAGAGCAATTGAAAGTAAAGCAAAATAGAGAGAAAGAGCAAAAGACAATTGCAAACACAAGTATTTGTTTCGAGGTTCGAGCCACC
The DNA here is from genome assembly GCA_038442645.1 of Agave tequilana. NCBI lineage: Eukaryota > Viridiplantae > Streptophyta > Magnoliopsida > Asparagales > Asparagaceae > Agave > Agave tequilana. Next base: position 53,316 of record JAVJIF010009523.1, on the reverse strand, counting down.
GCTCTACTCCCCGCCTTCACCTCCGTGAAGGGTTTCCACTATCCACCGAGGACGATTACAACGGTCTACCGAAGACCCGAGCACCGAGCTCCACCAAGTACAATAACCTCTACCGAAGAGGTGTCTCCACAAGAACAAGAAGATCACAAGAACAAGAGTGATCACAACAAGATCACCAAACTCTTTTACAACACTCTCACTCTTTTTACAACTTCACTATAGAATGAGTAAGGGATTTTTGGCTCTATGAAGTGTAGTGAGAAAAACTCAGTTGTAGAGATGATTTTTGCTAGGGAACACAACTGAAAACTAGCTCAAGAATGAGTTGGAAATGGAGAGCTTAAACACTTTTCTTTTCTCTTTGAAAACTTTGAAAACTTGAGGATTTTTCTTGGTGTTTTGTAAGAGAGTCTTCTCCTCTATTTATAGGGAGAGAAATAGGTTTAAAACAATTTATTTAGACCTTATTTGCTCTGAAAAAGAACTGGAAAACCCTGAAAAAGTCTGCCAAAAAGCAGTCTGAAAAACAGATTTCAGAATTGCACAAAAGAGGAAAGAGCCGTTGGGCTGTTGCAGGCTTGGCGGTCGACCGGGCCGGTCGACCGCCAGCTCAGCTGGCAAAGAGCCGTTGGCTCGGGTCTTCTGGCGGTCGACCGGGCGGTCGACCCAGAAAACCCGAGAGCAACTGCTTATAGTCGGTCGACCTGGGCGGTCGACCGACAGACGTGCACAAATGTGCACGTCCTGGCACTGGCGCCGGTCGACGACCGGTCGGGTCGCCGGTCAGCCTGAAACAGGAAAAACAGTATTTTTTTTGACTTAGAAAACTTTGTAAAATAGTTTTGGGTTTGAACAAACTTAAGTAACATGCTAGTAGGAGTATATAAACATGATCTAAACATGATATTTATTTTGTAAAACTTAGGGTCATGTAAATATCTACTAAGAATGAAACCAAATTTAAAACATGAAATCTTAAATACAAGACTCTCATTTTAACAAAACCAAATTATGTATGTGTATCCTAGAGCCAATATCCAACACTCAAAATTTAACATTCTATTCTTACAATGATTCTAAAGACTTCAAGTTCTTCAAGAGGGCTTTCACCATATGATCTTCAAAACTTGATTCTTGAGCCCAAATTGAGTTGACTTGAGTCCAAAGCACCTTCTTTTAGGGAAGAATCCTTCTAGTTGAGTTAGAATCCTGAAACACACTTAACCAATAAACAATATTAGTACAAATAACTAATATGTTTTGTAATCATTAAAACACACTAAACACGGGTGATTGTAACCTTGGGCCAACAGATATCTCATGAGCAATCTTGAAGTCTTGAGCCATGCAAAGCCTTGCTAGAGCCTTCTCTTCTATGTTCCTTCCTTGATGTGCCATAAGCCTTCTTTGCTCCATGAACTTAGAATTTCTTACAAAAGCTAAGCAATGGCCTCCAAACATGGTATAAAACCTAAAACTTATCTTGAACAAACTTATTAGTACCAAATAGCTCTTATTTGTTTTATTATCATCAAAACTCTAAACAAATGGAGAGTGTAACCTTTTGGGCCAACGATCTCCCCCTTTTGATGATGACAAAACAAATAGGCTATGTTAAAAAATAAAAGAGAGGTGTAAGCTCCCCCTCAAATTATGCTACATTAAACAAAGAAAAACAATATTATATTCAAGCTACGCAAACAAAAACCATGAGATATTAAACACTTGCAAAAACACTTAAACTCAAATACAAGAAATCATAAACACTTATTGGAATCAAGACCATAATAAACTCAAACTTATTCTCCCCCTTTTTGTCATATATCAAAAAGGGGAAAAAAATTTATTATTCATTAACACAAATATTTAGTTCCCCACAAATAAAGGAGAATCTAGCAAAATCAAGTGGTTTAGTGAAAATATCGGCAAGTTGCAAATCCGTGGAAACATAATCAATATCTATATCACCTTTCTCAAAATGATCTCTAAGAAAGTGATACCTAATCTCAATGTGCTTGGTCTTACTATGTTGATTTGCATTTTTGGTCATATGAATAGTACTAGTATTATCACAAAAAATTTTATATGATCATAATGCAAATCATAATCAAGGAGAGTATGTTTCATCCAAAGGACTTGTGCACAACAAGCCCCCGCTGCAACATACTCCGCCTCGGCGGTTGATAGAGCTACGGAATTTTGTTTCCTAGAGGACCATGAAACAAGACAATTACCAAGAAGTTGACATGTCCCACTAGTACTCTTTCTATCTACTCTACAACCCGCATAGTCAGCATCTGAAAAACTCGTCATTGAAAATCTCCGGTTTTCGGATACCAAAGACCCATTCCAGTTGTGCCCTTAATATAACGAATGATGCGTTTTATCGCAATAAGATGGGACTTTTTAGGACACGATTGGAATCTAGCATAAAGACACACACTAAACATGATGTTCGGCCTACTTTCCGTCAAATACAAAAGACTACCTATCATGCTTCTATACAATTTAATATCAACATTTTTACCTTGGTCATCCTTATCAAGCTTGATTGTAGTTGCCATGGGAGTGTTGCAAACTTTTGATCCTTCAAGTCCAAACTTCTTTACGAGTTCCTTTGCATACTTGGCTTGACTTATGAATATCCCATCTTGCAATTGCTTGATTTGGAGTCCAAGAAAGAAATTCAATTCACCCATGGAAGACATTTCAAACTCACATTGCATAACCTTTTCAAACTCCTTGCATAAAAACTCATTAGTAGAACCAAAGATTATATCATCAACATAAATTTGCACAATTAAAATGTCATTATCAACATGCTTAGTAAAAAGAGTTGTGTCTACTTTGCCTTTAACAAAATCATTTGAAATGAGAAAACTAGAAAGCCTTTCATACCAAGCTCTTGTGTAACGCCCCGATCCGGCGGGTACGGAGACGTTACTGCAACGTATATACGCAGGTCAGAAATACCCTCACATATATACGCTAAGCATCAGTACAGGCAAGAATCAAAGTACGGAAGCAAGTGGTGCATTATACATTCCAACACATGAGTACAATTACAAAGTTATCACCAGAGGTGATCCAATATTACATGAATATTACATCACCAGAATGGCGCAATTGCGAGAATACAAGGGATATACAAGAGTGAACAGTAAAAAGGGCGCTCACGAGTTTGCAAAAGGGAAACTCGAGAGGCACACAGGGGGCCTGGAAGGATGGAGTTCCGGACGGTCTGTTGAAGATCCACGCTACCGCTGCGCTACTCTGATCAGCAACAGAGGGAATCCACACGCTCCAAGCTCCAAAACCTGGACATGAGGATCCAGGGGAGTCAGATGAAACTCCCCAGGCGAGTGGTGAAGCAAAAGCCAAGGGGCGAGCCAGGACGAGCACAAATGTATATAACAAATAATATCAAGTAGGAAGTACTCATGATATAATCAGATAAGAACAGGAGACAGGCGGGTTAGAATACAAGTAAAGAGCATGGTATGAACAGATATAGCATAATAATCATAAAACAGGAAATCCGATATAAAACCTCATTACGGGCAAAACCGATTGTATAAGCTTAGGTCACGGCTCCATGAGACTAGTACATCGAAGGAATAATCCAAACAAGGAAACCCTCATCTATATACCTTTATCTCATATCATCGTAATCCAAGCACATACAACCCGAATTACAAAGTGGTCATAACAAGAACACATAACAGGCATAACAGGAGTACATAACAGGAATCATAACAGGAATCATAACGGGAATCGTTATTATTACTCGTCTGACCCATATATCTAGGTATGTGTCCTGGTGTACATCTCAACACACATACATCCATATATAAGCAAGCCGAGGGTTGTTACTGGAAGCAGATGGAGAACTGATAGCTCCTCTTATAGTAGTTCCCGTACACCCGGGACCAGCTTGAGGGCCTTTAATCCCCCTAACACGCATCTTCTGAGGGCCTTAAATCCCTCTAACACAAATCGTCAGTTCAGGTAATCCACTACTATAAGCAAGGCAGCATTCCGACATCCATCACTTCCTCCCATTCCCCGTGCAAGTTGTCCTTTTTATGGCTTATCAATGTTATCAGATTACGGGAATAACTGGACATGACAGGAAATGGCCCTACAGATTCAAGAGGTGGCCCCCACAGATTCAAGAGGTGGCCCCCACCACGTAGGTAGTGTGACACTTTGTTCCATGTGGCACTTTGTTCTGAGGGGATGGATTCTAGAGGTGACCCCCACAGATTCAAGAGGTGGCCCCACCACGTAGGTAGTGTGGAACTTTGCTCTGTGTGGCACTTAGTTCCATTCAGGATAACAGGTCACTGTATATAATACAGGATAACAAGGCAGGATTCCCGTAATTGTGATAATCACAAGTCAAGTATATCATGCTGCGTGTCAAGTGATAGCATGACAGGATGATGATATTAGCAGGTAACAAGTCATGTAATAACAACATATAATACAAGTCTCGAGGAAAAGGTCCATATTTAAGAAAGTGATTAACCACAGCTGTCAGCCAAAGTTAGTCGACTAGGAATTTATGGGTAGTCGACTAATCAAGGAGTTAGTCGACCAAAGACAAGGGACAAGTCGACTAGCTAGGCTGCGTTTGGGAGAGCTGCATTTCAAGAGGAAGGTTAGTCGACTAGAGCGTTAGGGGTAGTCGACTTGATAAAGCCGCGTCTGAGAGAGCTGCGTCTCAGGCAGAAAGGTTAGTCGACTTGGAAATTGTGGGTAGTCGACTAGTCAAGGTCGCGTCTCAGAGGACTGCGTCTCAAGGGAGCTGCGTTAGTCGACTGGGAACAATGGATAGTCGACTAATAAAGTCCGTATCTCAAAGATCTGCGTCTTCAGAAGAAAAGTTAGTCGACTAGGGGTAATTGCCAAGTCGACTAGGAATGCTGCGTTTCCAAGAAGGGCGCGTTTCAGAAAAGGGTTAGTCGACTGGGGGAAACATGTAGTCGACTAACAGAGTTGCGTTCTCAGAAATAGGACTGCGTTTCAAAGGGGCTAGTCGACTTATGAATTGGTCAAGTCGACTAATACTGCCAAACAGTGAGCAAGACTAACTTTGAAAGTTATGGTTTGTTGATATGCAAATACAAGTTAATCAAGTCTTTGGCGAGGAAAAGCACTCGCCTAACAATGATCCTTGCTGCGTCCAACGAAGGGAAGTTCGGCCCCAATCCAAAAGGAGGGTACCGGCCCTAAGTCTTGCCGCCGGAGAAGAACGCGACCTCAATCCAAGAGGAGTGGCCGGTCTTCACAAGAGAGGGAGGTTGATGGTGCAAGTCTAGTTCAAGTTGCCAAAATGGGATTTTGCAAAAGGTGCCACGGGGAGCGATGAGTTGGCTAGAATGAAAGAGCTCGCCGAGGAGGTGAAGATGGTATACTTGGTGGTGGCCAAGGAGATGTAGGTGGTGGTGGAGATGGTGGTGAAGTTTTGGTGGAGAGGATGGGTTCTTTGGTGTTTTATGGTGAAAAGAGGTTGAAGAAGGTGGTATGGAGATGTTGTTGTTGTTGGAAAAGGAGGAGGAGATGGAGAAGAAAGAAGTGATGGTGTTGGTGGTGAAAATGGAGGTGGAGAAGGTGGAGTATGGGTGGCCCAAGGAAGTAAGAGGAGGCTCTTAGTGGCTTCTCTGTTGGTGGCTGCAGGAAACAAGGAAGAAGGAGAAGAGAAATGAAAGAGAGAGAAGGAGGTGGGGTATTTATATATAAAGAAATAATGATTGCAAGTTTGACTTTTGAAGCCAAAGAATGAAACTTGCGTTTCATTGGAAGGAGATGGGCTGCGTCTCAACCAAATGGTTGGCTGCGTTTAGGCCAAAATAGGCCAAACGCGGGAATCAAGTCCAGGGAGGATGCCAAAGCTGCGTTTCACAAAAGGACAAAAGTCATGATGACTTGATGGGAGTTGATCTGAAGTGCATTAAATGCAATATGGGAGGAGTGGAGAGGATCTTCGCAATAAATGCAGAATCCCGGGTAGGTGAGATCCGCGTTTGAGGAAGGAGAGAGAAAATGGGGAAAAGACAAAAGTGGAAAATTGGGGCAATCTCCTCGGTATCAGGGAAAATACCAAAAACTCTGGAAAAAGTCCAAAAACGAAATAGCTTGGAAAGTTTCCCAAAAATTCTCAAAAATAATAAATATAATAAAATGATTTTTGGTGAAATCGGTTTTCAGAAATTCAATCTCATTTTCAAGATAAAAATCATAAGGTCAACCGTCAATCTCGGTATACACCGGATTGGCCGGATTTTCAATAAATTCAGGAAAATCCCAGAAAATCATATGAAATCTATAATATTAGAAAATGATATTTAAAACTAAAATCGGTCAAATCTGAATACCAGAAAAGCTAAATCGAGCAATAACCTGAGATCGGGTCCCCGGTTCAGACTAGGGTTGACTCTGAGTCCGCGAATCCAAATCCAACACAAAACAATCACACTCATAATTCATAATACAAAACAAATACAGGAAGTAAATCAAAAAGATACGATCAAGAAATCTGAATACACAACTAAGTACGTATTCCGGGAACGGGGTGTTACATCTTGGAGCTTGTTTCAATCCATACAAAGCTTTATCAAGTTTAAAAACAAAATTGGGATGAACATGATCAACAAAACTGGGAGGTTATTCAACATAAACTTCTTCATTAATAAAACCATTTAAAAATGCACTTTTCACATCCAATTAAAAAAGTTTAAAATTTTTAAAAGATGCAAAAGCTAGTGTTATCCGTATGGCTTCAAACCGTGCTACGGATGCAAAGGTCTCCTCAAAGTCAATTCCTTCAACTTGAGTGTAACCTTGGAAACTAACCTAGCTTTATTCCTAATAACATTTCCGGACTCATCCATCTTGTTCCTAAAGATCCACTCAGTACCAATTATTGGTCTATCGTGAGGCCTAGGTACAAGGTGTCAAACTTGGTTGCGCTCAAATTGATTGAGTTCCTCTTGCATGGCTAGCAACCAATATGAGTCCGCCTCGGCTTCGAGGATGCTTTTGGGTTCAAAATGAGAAATGAATGCAAAGTTACCACATAAGTCATGGAGTTTGGAGCGAGTTGTTACCCCTTTAGAGACATCACCTAAAATGAGTTCCTTGGGGTGATTTGTAGCGTATCTCCAATCTTTAGGAAGCGGTTGAGAGCTTTCCTCTTTATCCTCTTGAACATCACCAATGGGTTCTTGCTTTTCTTCTTGAGCGAGTGAGTCCTTTAAGGATAGTCTCTCCATGTCTTCACCTAATGGGTCAATCTCTACAACATTCTCAACAACCACATTAGATTCTTCAAATTTAACATGCATGGATTCTTCAATGGTAAGGGAAGATCTATTGAATACTCTATAAGCTTTACTAGTAGAAGAATATCCAACAAAAATAGCTTCATAAGCCTTAGCATCAAATTACCCAAGTTATCTCTAGTATTCAAAACAAAACACTTGCATCCAAAAACTTTGAAATATGAAACATTAGGTTTTCTAGAATGATACATTTCAAAAGATGTTTTGGAAGAATTTTTACACAAATAAATGCGATTTGAAATATAGCATGCGGTGTTTACGGCCTCGGCCCATAGATATTGAGGGAGGTCATATTCACTCATCATGGTCCTAACCATCTCTTGAAGTGTTCTATTTTTCCTTTCTACAACTCCATTTTGTTGTGGAGTTCTAGGACATGACATTTCATGCTTGATTCCCTTTTCATCACAATAAGTCATGAAGAGTTGGTTAACAAACTCACCACCTCTATCACTCCTTATTTTCAAAATCGAAAAACCTTTTCTTTTTCAACCCTTTTTCGAAAAATCTTGAAATTAGAAAAAGTTTGATCTTTGTGTTCCAAAAAAAAACCAAGTAAAACGGGAAAAATCATCAACTAAAACAAATGCATATCTACTTCCATTTAAGCTCTTAGTTTTAGTTGGTCCAAAAAGATCCATATGAATTAATTCTAATGGCCTAGTTGACATGATATCCTTGATTGGTTTGAAGGAAAACTTGGTTTGTTTCCCAAGTTGGCACGCACCACAAATGCGGTCTTTCTCAAACTTCAAGCAAGGAATACCCTTCACCAATTCCTTAGAATTAATCCTAGAAAGATGGTCAAAAGATGCATGTCCTAATCTTCTATGCCAAAGCCAAGAATTTTCATCAAAAACATTCAAGCATTTAGTAGAACAATCCAAATTAAGCATGTCAATGATATAAACATTATCATCACGAAATCCGGTGAGAATACAATCATTGGTTTTGCAATCAAAAATCTTGCAAGAAGAGTCATCAAAAATAACTTTAAGTCCACGATCACAAAGTTGACTTATACTAAGCAAGTTATATTTTAAACCATCAACAAGAACAACATTTTCTATAATAGAAGATGCACCTATTTGAATGTTACCTATACCGATGATAGTGCCCTTGGAGTCATCCCCGAAGGTGACGGTGCCACCTTCCATGTACCTTGATAGGGTTGTAAAGTTGTTGATATCCCATGTCATGTGTCTTGAACAACCACTATCAAGGTACCACCGCTCCTTACGTCTTGGAGCCTTGGTGTGTACCTTCATCAAATAATTTAGGACTTGATTTTGGTACCCACATTTTCTTGGGTCCTAAAGCATTAGTGTCATGAATCCATACAAGATTATTTGTTCTATTATTTGGTCATAACAAAACTTAGCCAAACGTCCATTTTTATCACAATAAGTGCATCTATACACTCTACCATATTTAAAAGCATAGTGAGTGTGTGACTTGTGAGCATGTGTAGATTTAGCATGAGTGTTGTGTGTAGTGTGAGCATGAAGAATTTTGATATGAGAAGCTTTAGCATGAGAAGTGTGCTTTTTAGAAAATATTTCCTCAAGTTTCTTAGTGTTGAAAGCACAATCGTTCAAAACTTTTTCAAAATCAACAATTCTAGTTTTTAATGAAGAAATTTCTTTTCATCAATCTTTGAAAATTTTGCTTTGCAAGCAACATTGTAAGTACTAAATTCATTTTGAGTAAAAATAAGATTTGAAGAAATTTCATCCTTTTCTTTAGAAACAATAGCAAGTTGATTTTTAAGCAAAGCAACTTTGTTTTTCAATTTTGAGCATTCTATCTTTTTATTATCATAACTCTCTGAAAGTTCAACAAAAGCATGTACAAGTACTTCTTTACTTAATTCATCTTCTTCATCAAGAGGTTGAGGGGTTACCTTTGGTGTGTTTGCCATGAAACACATGTTCGCCGTGTCCACCTCATCTTCGGACTCGCTTTCCGAATCCCAAGTTGCTTTGTAAGCTTTCTTTTCGACCGGCTTCTTTTGCTTGAAGGAGGAAGTCACCTTTTTCTTGAATTCCGGGCAATCGGCCATGATATGTCCGGGCTTTCGGCAATTGTAGCAAATGATTCTTCTCTCCTCTTTTCCTTCAAACTTCCTTCTAAAGTTGAGTTTGTTCTTACGGTACATTCTCTTCACGTTTCGCACAAGAAGGGAGAGCTCCTCATCTTCTTCTTCATCTTCTTCTTCGTCATCAAGAGTGGAGGAAGACTTGAAGGCTATGGATTTCTTCTTTAGAGGAGCGGCTTCTTCTCTTGCCTTCTTTTCCATCTCATGAGTTTTCAAGTTTCCAAAAAGACTAATGAGATCCATTTCGTCCTTGTCATTCAATTCTTTCAAGGTGGTGGCCTTTATCTCCCATGAAGAAGGAAGAGCCCGAATCACTTTTCGCACCTTTTGGTCATTGGAAATATCATCACCTAAAGAGGAAAGAGCATTGGTGATTTTAGTAAACCTTGTAATCATACAATCAATAGATTCATCATCAATCATTTTAAAAGATTCATATTGGGACCTCAAGAGATCTATCTTAGCTCTCTTTACTTGTGATGTCCCTCGTGCGTGACCAACAATGTTGCCAAATCTCATAGGTGGATTGGCAATGTATAACTCGTGTAAGGTCATCCTCGTTCAAGGCAGTTAGGAGGGAATTTTGGGCCTTGGAGTTAGCCTCATGTTCTCTAAAGTAAAGTCGGACCATGTGCTTTCATCACTATCGGGTCTAACATAGGGTTTGGTCAAGGATTTTGCCACTAAGTTACCTAAAGATTGTAAAAAGATAGTCATTCTAACCTTCCAAATAGGGAAATTAAGTCCATCAAATTTAGGAGGGATTTTGATGTTGTCGGCCATGTTTACTAGTGTATGAATGAAGGAATGCAAATGATTAATTAGCAAATTTTAAGGATCTCTCTAAGGATGTTAAGCCAAACCTAGAGTCCAAGCTCTGATACCAATTGAAAATCACCTAGAGGGGGGTGAATAGGTGATAATGCTAATCAATGCACAATTAAAAATATGATGCAACAATCATCCCAAAATAAGACTAGAAGCCGAATACCCCGTGAAGGGCTCTGAACTCCTTCCTCCTGATTCCTCTAGATATGAGTTGGAGGTGCGCAATGCAATCTTGTTGTATGAGTATTTGATTGACAATATGAATATGCAACAAGTGAATATAACAATGAAAATGAAGAGCAAGTACAATGTAGCAAAAAAAATGTGAAGCAAGTAGATAAAGCAATGAATATAAAGTAATTGATTGAAGCAAGAATTAAGAGCAAGTAAGAACAAGTAAACCAAACGCAAACACCGAGAATTTTTCCGAGGTTCGAGCACCCAGCTCTACATCCCCGCCTTCACACAGAAGGATTTCTAACAACTATAACTTCACAAAGAGGTTACAAATACACCGGAGTACCCAACTCCACAATCTCAAGTACAAGTTCTCTCTTGGTGATCAAAAGACCACAAATTATCTTTTCCAAATGCCTCTTTCCCTTACAAGAGCCTTGTAGAGTAATGGTTAGAATTGAAGCTCAAATAGTGTAAGTGGAAAAAGGAAATGAACTAGAGAGAGTTTAGAAAATAAAACTTCAGCGATGAGAGAATCTTCAGCACAAAAACCAAGGATCAAACTCTCTTGAAAGCTTTTGAAAACTTTTGAAACTTTTTGTATAATGCTTGTTGTTAAAAACATAACCCTAATCACCCCTATTTATAGGAGAGGGCTAGGGATTAAAAAGTAAACTCATATAATGTTAATTAGGAAGAATTTGACCCATAAAATATCCCCTAAATTCGTTTAGAAACAAAAAATACAAATTTAAAACGTGTTTAAAAGCTAGCCGTTATGGCTGAAACGGCTACCTCGGTCGGCCGGTCGGTCGACCGGGATTCAAACAAAAGAGTCATTGCAGGCTCTCGGTCGACGGGCGGTCGACCGAAACAAACAGAGAGTGACACCACTTCAGTCAGCCAGCCGCCCGGTCGACCGAAGTCTTCGGTCGTCCGCCCGGTCGGCCGAAGAACGTGCACACGGATACGCATCAAAACAGCCAGAAAACCAGTCGACTGGGTCGGTCGGCTGATCTGACCTGGCTAGTGCGGTCGACTGGTCGGTCGACCGGCTCAGGCCAAAAGTCAAAACTGAACAAGAATTTTAAGGAGATTTTGATACCTAATAAAATATTTTTGATTAGAGATATATATAAAACATAAAATTGAGTTTGTAATCAAAAGGCTTTGTATTAATTATTTTGTATATATTTATAGGGAATATTTCTAGGAAATGCATGTGCGCAAAAACGTGTGTGTTGGAATATAGAGCTTCAATCCTAATCACTATTCTTTAACAAAACTATAAAACTAGAAACAAAACTAATGAAATATCATGAGCAATCTTGAAGTCTTGAGCCATGCAAAACCTTGCTAGAGCCTTCTCTTCTATGTTCCTTCCTTGATGTGCCATAAGCCTTCTTTGCTCCATGAACTTAGAATTTCTTGCAAAAGCTAAGCAATGGCCTCCAAACATGATATAAAACCTGAAACTTATCTTGAACAAACTTATTAGTACCAAATAGCTCTTATTTGTTTTGTTATCATCAAAACTCTAAACAAATGGAGAGTGTAACCTTTTGGGCTAACAGGGCAAGCTTCTCTGTTTAGTGAGCGGAGCTCTCTCGTTCGAGACACGCTTATTTATGGTGGGGAGCAACGCACCACGAGGAGCATTCTGACTACGGCTCCCCTTGAAAATTTTGACCGTCGAACCTATAGGAAGCCTGACTTCATGTTCGGGGACGCCACGCCAGACCCTGATCGCCAGCTGCTGGCCGGGGAGGGGCAATGGATTTTTCAGTTGGATGGCGAGAAGTTCTATCTTCCGTCTAACAAGCGGCATTTTCTTTGTCTTTCTTCAAATGCGTGACGCAGGCTCGGAAGATGTCAGGGAAGTGAGCCGGAGTACCGACTCCGTCCATGTAGGGAAATTGATGCTTCAGTCTCCTGGTTACGTAAGAGCAGGGCCTCCACGTTGCATAATGGGCCTACATCCTGGGAACGTATCGCGAGAGATCCCAGTGGGAGAAAATCCTGCGGTAGCACTGACCTTTGGCAATCAATTCTTCAAAGTTAATGGGAACTATCTGGCCACTGATTTCAGGACTCCCGACTGGATTCACCCTCCGAAGGCATGGTGGAGGGATTTAACTGTATACGTCCTTGCTCATTTCGAGGAAGATCTGGAGAGGTTGAAACTTCATGAGGCCATCAGGGCGACCTGCTACGGCATTCAGATGAGCGTAGCGTGCTTCTACGCCATCTTCGAGTTATACTGCCCGGCTACAGGGACCCTTTTCACCCCTGTTGGCGAACTGGGCATGGCTCTGCATGAGATGTGGGAAGTCTCTGCTCTGCCCTTGGGATCTTTCCCATATGAAGAATACTTCCCGTGTGAGGCGGAATTGGCTCTTCTGGAGAAGCAGGAGCCCGCCTTGTTGAGACCTATGATTAGTCTCTAATTTTACATAATTTTCATCACATCTCACATTTATTTGATATATAAATTCTGCTAATAATACCTTGCTTGCTTGTTCCTAGGTCAATGGTGTTCAAAAGAAGAAGAAGACCTAAATCACCATTTAATTGGTGATTAAAGGGCTATTTAAATAGCTATTGACCTAGAGAGCTGATTCTGTCAAAAACAGGGACTCAAAACAAGAAACCGGGAACTTTATCCGACAGGACGACAACCGGGCAACGCGCAGCAGGCGGCGCCGCACGCGCCGCCCAAGGACTGCGGCGGAAACGCGGCATTTGCCGCGTTTCCGCGGCAATGCGGCCGTGCCGCGCGCACCGTTTTGGGTCACATCTTGTCCCCTGGATCCCTGTTCCCGGATGCCTATAAAAACCCCCCTGGGTTCTTCAGTTGGGAGATATGCAGAGTTTAGGGTAATTTTTCATTTCATTTTGTAGTTTAGGGTAGTGTAGTGTAGTTTTAGTTCTTCTTCCACATTGTATTTTTCATTTTGTTTTAGATCTTGTATTAGGGATAGAGAGTGGTTCATGCTTGGAATGCAAGAGTGCTTGTAATAGAAGGTGACAATCTATGAAAGGTGCTCTCTTTACCTCTCTATATTTACTTCTCTCCAATCTCTTTTACATGTGTAGCTAGTTTTTCACTCATGGCAACTATCTACTAACCACCAACTAGTTTAACTTCTTTTATGATAATCCACATGAATCTAATAGCCTCGTTTTGGCCTTGCTCTTGCAAGAGCCATTGATGGCTCATGATGATGGATCTAGCACTCTAACTTCCTAACCACTAACAAGCTAACATTACTTTATTCCATGCTTACTTTTCTATAGTATTGATGGTTTAAGTGTAGCTTGCACTTGTTTGTTGAGTTAGGTTGTGATGAGTTACATATGGGTCATGCTTTGAATCACTCTTGAACCAAGGACTAGTGATGGCCAATGATACGTGTGAGGCAACTTTCACTAAGAGGTTAGCGTGTTGGTGGAGTTATTAGTAGTTAGTAGCCGTGGGTTTTCTTTCTTTTTCACTTTGTTTTAGAAATATCAAAAACTACAGAAACCATTCTTTTCTATGTTTCCACTTCTTCGTATTTCACCGTACTTCTCTTTCATTCTTTCTTTCCTTTCTTTTCATTCTTTAAAACTTTGAAGAACTTTTAACAAACACGTGAATCAACCGGTAAAGCTTCTATCGCCTCCCGTCCTTGTGGATTCGACTCGTTTTAGCCTCTATGCTATAACGGAAGTATCGAGGAAGCCAAAGCACACACACTTTAAATATCATTTTCAAAACATACACTTTTTGTGTGCGGTTTTACCCCGATCAAATTTTGGCGCCGTTGCCGGGAATGGGAACGGTTTGATTTCACATTTTTGTTAACTTTTCTTCTTTATTTTTTGGTGTGCAGGTTAAAGTTTTAGCATTGCAGAAGTCCACACTTGCTCAAGTGTGATCGGGTAATTCTTGTATATTCTTATTTTCTGCTGCTAATTTTTTTATATTACCTGTACACTGTAAATAATTTAAGAATTAAAATACGGTAATTGGATGCTTTAAAACGGTTTAGACATTTGCATCTAGGCACGTGTCAATTTTCATTCCAATATACTGTATTTTATTCTTCTGTGGTTGTGATCTTGTAGGAGGTGTACATATTGCATTGCATATAGTTAGGACAAACATTCAGTGATTTACTCGTTTTTTTATTCATCCTTATCTATATTGCACACTTGCACTAATTTAACTTAAGGGCAAAACCCAAGACAACATAAGGTGGGAAAGTCATTACCCTCCCTTAGCCCAAAAATCACCTCCCCACTCACACAACCCAAGCCTAAATAAAACTTGCTAGACATTGGCCCCTAGGGATATCTCGGACTCATTTAGGAGATTGACCTAAGGGGGAAGTTGTTAGAATTTGACTCTTGCTAAATCGGTGTCTAAGGTTGGGGATTGAGAGGCGAAACCTCGAAGAACGTGGTTTGGCATAATTAGGCCCGTTGTTCCGGCACGGATATCTCCCACTATCTTGCCCCTACCTGGCCGATTAACTCGTGGTCAGCTTCCGACAATATTCCCCCCGTGGACAGTCTAACCAGTTAGGAGTCGTCTAGGTCTAAGTCAACCCTAGCATAGGCTTGTTTTCTTTTTCTTTTTCTTTGTTGTTTGTTTGTTTGTTTGTTTTTCTTTTTTTGTAAATTGTGATATGGATTTTAATAATAACAATTCTTTCAATTATAATATGAATCCATATTTCACTCCGACCTCATTTGACTCAGATAACTCTGACCCGACAATGTACAACATGAACCAAGCATATATGCCGGGTTGGGATTATCCGAATCAATATGACCCATATCCCCAACCATATGAGCCTAATTTTCAAAATAATTTCAACTCTTCACAGAGTTCATGGGGATTCACCTACCCCGAGTCAAATTTTCAATCATCTTGTCCACAATTTTCACAATATTCGTTCCCCAATTTTGATTCATATACTCCTTTTCCTGAACCACCAATTGAAGAAAAATCATCATTGGAAAGGAGTATAGAAGAGTCCCTACAACAAATGCAAAATTTGCTTAATTCACAATCCTTCCCACATCAAACTCCACATACTCCTTTTCTAGAGCATCCAATTGACGAAGAATCTGAACTAGAAAAGCGTTTGGAAGTCTGTTGTGAAAGAATGCAAAACATGTTGGACTCATCCTCTCAACAAAATTTTCAAGAGTCCTACTCATCTTTTCCAGTCTCACCTATTCAAAATGAACAAACTTCAATACTGGACTTGAGTATGGAACCCTTGCGTGAGTCCGAGCAGCAACCGCACAATCCGTTGGACTCAAAATTTCACCACAATTTCCAAAATCAACTTCCATACTCATATTTTCACGAACCAATTACACAGAGTATGGAAGACATGATTCCGAATCCAAATTCTATTACACAGCCCATCAGTAGGTTAGATTCACTTTTGAGCGAATTGATCAATGAAAGCGAGGAAAGCTTTCATGTCAACCTTTGACCGATTCTTATATCCCTAACTCTACTGATTGGACCCATGAATCATGTCATTTTGGAAATCCAGCTTCAATTTCAGAACACACATTTGAACTTGCCCAATCTCCAAGTTATGCAAGTCGCCTGGACATTTTGGCAAGTTATCCCTTTCCTGAAATTGAAATTGAACCTGAATGTGATCCCGAACCTCATATTAATAATTCCCTTTCACTTTTTAGTTCAATAATGACCCCGGTATCTTTACCAGATTTTTTCTCTATTCCGGAGTCAACATTGAATCCTGTACCAGTACATTGTGAAATGGAGTCACCAATCTCTTATGATCACACTTCATTAATGGGTAAAGTGTGTGAATATCAATTCTTTAGTTTGGACCCTATTTTTGAACCAATTTCGACTCTCATTGTTGACTCTCGACTTGATCTGAGTCAAATTCCCGAGTCGGTGTCGGTTTTTACTCCTATTCCATTTGAGTCCAAATCACTCATCTTCCAAAATCACACATCATTGTTGGACAAGACTGTTGATGAAACTGACTCAGTAATTATTTTTGAAAATTGGAAATTAGATAGGGATAAATTTTTCAATAAAACCATTCAATCCATCATTCTTTTCTGGGGTTATATTAGAGAGGTCCTTGGTGGGTTTCTGGATAATCCACGATATCTTGATTGGGTCGCAACGCTTGGCCCAATCCGACCACCACCGGAGCCACCCCCTTGAGGTAATCTTCCTTCCCTCTCCATTTGTTTCATGTCTATACACATTTACGATGCATTGAGGACCATGCATGAGATAAGTGTGGGGGAGGGTTTACTAACGTAGTTAGTTTTATATTTTCTTTCTTTTACATTTCTTTTTAATTAAAAAAATATTTTTCTCTTTTTACAAAACTTTTTGAAACAAGATAAATAGTTTTGATTTATTTTAAAGAAAATTAAAATTATCTTAGGAATTAGGAAGACCTAATATTGTGAAATTTTAAACCAAATCAAAATAATAGATCTTGTTTAAATTTTAGGATAAGAAAATAAGATTGAAAAGATAATTTGATCTTGAATTTTTTGCCTTAGATTTATGCACTTCACACTTACACAAATTTTGGGATTGAAACAAAGACTAGAAATTCCATAAAAATATATATTTAAAAAAAAATTATGACAGTAAAAGCTACTTATTGAAGTTGGGTAATTATACCTCAGGAAGCATGATTATTCACACCTAAAATGGTGGATAAAAATAAAATAATCCCCTTTAGTTTTGTGGCCTTGTTTACTCGAGTCCTTAAGTCCGAGGGATGTTTTCTCATCTGGTTCCCTAAGACCATCTGGTTTGGGAGTCACAGGCTAAAAGCTCACTACCCGGGTAAATAAGAAAGCCTAAGAAAACTAAGGAAGAAGAAAAAAAAAAAAAAAAGGAAAAAAATAATGATAATATAAAAAATGGCATGAAAGTTTGAGTCGATATCCCAAAAATCTTCACAGTTCACAAAGTGCATATTTTTCTAAGAGTTTTATGAAAGATCAAAGAGTCAATTCAATTTTAAATTCTTACATTTAATTTATAACAAGATTTTTTTTTGCATTTTGACTTAGTTTAAGAAAGAACAATTTCTGGTTAACCTATGACCTTAGATCACTTATATTTTCGCAAAAATATTTTAACATTTTTCTCTATTTCAAAATGTATTTTCAAAATACTAACATTTAATTTCTTTCTTTATGGATTTTGTGGGTGTAATCCGCTGAAAACCGTCAGGAGACAAAAACTCCTCCTCTAAGGGGAACTTAGAGGTTTAACGGCTTGTTGCATATGCTCAGTGCAATCGCGTCACCTGCGAAAGTGGTGTAATAATTCCTTAGTTTTTTGTTTTGCTCGGGACGAGCAAAAGATAAGTGTGGGGGTGTGATTAGTCTCTAATTTTGCATAATTTTCATCACATCTCACATTTATTTGATAAATAAATTCTGCTAATAATACCTTGCTTGCTTGTTCCTAGGTCAATGGTGTTCAAATGAAGAAGAAGACCCAAATCACCATTTAATTGGTGATTAAAGGGCTATTTAAATAGCTATTGACCTAGAGAGCTGATTCTGTCAAACCAGGGACTCAAAACCAGAAACCGAGAACTTTATCCGACAGGACGACAACCGGGCAACGCGCAGCAGGCGCCGCCCAAGGACTGCCGCGGAAACGCGGCATTTGCCGCATTTTCGCGGCAATGCGGCCGCGCCGCGCGCGCCGTTTTGGGTCACATCTTGTCCCCTGGATCCCTATTCCCCGGATGCCTATAAAAACCCCCCTGGGTTCTTCAGTTGGAGATATGCAGAGTTTAGGGTAGTTTTTCATTCCATTTTGTAGTTTAGGGTAGTGTAGTGTAGTTTTATTTCTTCTTTCCCATTGTATTTTCCATTTTGTTTTAGATCTTGTATTAGGGATAGAGAGTGGTTCATCCTTGGAATGCAAGAGTGCTTGTAATAGAAGGTGACAATCTATGAAAGGTGCTCTCTTTACCTCTCTATGTTTACTTCTCTCCAATCTCTTTTACATGTGTAGCTAGTTTTTCACTCATGGCAACTATCTACTAACCACCAACTAGTTTAACTTCTTTTATGATAATCCACATGAATCTAATAGCCTCGTTTTGGCCTTGCTCTTGCAAGAGCCATTGATGGCTCATGATGATGGATCTAACACTCTAACTTCCTAACCACTAACAAGCTAACATTGCTTTATTCCATGCTTACTTTTCTATAGTATTGATGGTTTAAGTGTAGCTTGCACTTGTTTGTTGAGTTAGGTTGTGATGAGTTACATATGGATCATGCTTTGAATCGCTCTTGAACCAAGGACTAGTGATGGCCAATGATACGTGTGAGGCAACTATCACTAAGAGGTTAGCGTGTTGGTGGAGTTATTAGTAGTTAGTAGCCGTGAGTTTTCTTTCTTTTTCACTTTGTTTTAGAAATATCAAAAACTACAAAAACCATTCTTTTCTATGTTTCCTACTTCTTCGTATTTCACCGTACTTCTCTTTTCATTCTTTCTTTTCCTTTCTTTTCATTCTTTAAAACTTTGAAGAACTTTTAACAAGCACGTGATCAACCGGTAAAGCTTCTATCGCCTCCCGTCCTTGTGGATTCGACTCGTTTTAGCCTCTATGCTATAACGGAAGTATCGAGGAAGCCAAAGCACACACACTTTAAATATCATTTTCAAAACATACACTTTTTGTGCGCGGTTTTACCCCGATTAGCAGGCGCTTGTCCGGGCTGCTGATGATAAGAAGACAAGGCTGGCCTTTCTTGAAGAACGGATCAGATCTTATAATGCACGCTCATAGCTTGTAACATATGTAACATATGTGCCTTCATGTATCATTTCTTCTCAGACTCAATAAAAATAATTTTGTTTTGACTCCCCTGTCGTGTTTCCAACTTGTTTTATTCTTTGAATTGTCGCTTTCGAGTTGTCTTGCAGCCGTTTGAGAAAATACTCCTTACCGGACTGAAAGGTTATACTTGTCTTTTGTAAATGTCAACAAGTATAGGTGAGACTTGTCTTTTGTAAATGTCAACAGGCTCGAAATTGAGACTTGACTGTCTGCCAGTTCAGAGGTCACAATGACATAACTGGTTGAGACGCCACCAAGCTCAAGGCTGGTGATACTTGTCTTTTGTAAATGTCAACAAGTATCGAGACCTGTCTTTTGTAAATGTCAACAGGCTTAGGTTGAGACTTGTCTTTTGTAAATGTCAACAAGCTCTAAATTGAGACTTGGTTGTCTGCCAGTTCAGAGGTCGCAATGACATAACTGATTGAGATGCTACCAAACTCAAGGTTGGTGATACTTATCTTTTGTAAATGTCAATAAATATCGAGACCTGTCTTTTGTAAATGTCAACAGGCTCAGGGTTGAGACTTGTCTTTTGTAAATGTCAATAAGCTCGAAATTGAGACTTGGTTGTCTGCCAGTTCAGAGGTCGCAATGCCATAACTGATTGAGACGCTACCCACGCTCAAGGTTGGTGATACTTATCTTTTGTAAATGTCAATAAGTATCGAGACCTGTCTTTTGTAAATGTCAACAAGCTCAGGTTGAGACTTGTCTTTTGTAAATATCAACAAGCTCGAAATTGAGACTTGGCTGTCTGCCAGTTCAGAGGTCGCAATGACATAACTGATTAAGACACTACCAAACTCAAGGTTGGTGATACTTATCTTTTGTAAATGTCAATAAGTATCGAGACCTGTCTTTTGTAAATGTCAACAGGCTCAGGGTTGAGACTTGTCTTTTGTAAATGTCAACAAGCTCGAAATTGAGACTTGGCTGTCTGCCAGTTCAGAGGTCGCAATGACATAACTGATTGAGATGCTACCATGCTCAAGGTTGGTGATACTTATCTTTTGTAAATGTCAATAAGTATCGAGACCTGTCTTTTGTAAATGTCAACAGGCTCAAGGTTGTAATGGAATTTGGGAAAAGGTCTCATTTTCACGGGGAGAAACGAGGAAATCACTGTCATAGGTTTAATGTTAACATAACAGGGAAATGTATATGTGGTCTTACCATTCTATGGATGAGAATTGGTAAGTGATTTTAGAGAGGGAATCAAATGGCAACAGGTCCCTTAGGATTTTTAGCAAATCCTCAGCTGTCAACGGGTTTGATATGCCTTACCAACTACCGTTTGAGTTGGGCTAGCCATGCTATTCCCCTCAGCATGATAAGTTGTCGAGGACTTATGTTGGGCTTAATGGCCAACATTTTCCTCTATCCTTAACCGTTAAGGATGTTGAATCATCTGGTTAGCGCATGCGTAAGCTTGATTCTTCTTTGGGAGAACCTGTGTATGACCAGATTCCCACTTGTTTATGGTTGTATGATCTCGCTTGGAGGAAAAGAAAGGCTCTCTTTGCATGTACCTTGGATATGGAGGTCTTGATCAAAGGTAAGGTGTTAACTTGATCATAAGAAGGATCCTTAATCAAGGATAATACTTCTTTAAGAACTTGCCATTGATCGGCATCATGAGTAAGTCGCCGTCTGAAGTCATAAGACGGTATGCTCCGTTCGAATAAACTGTTTCTATTACAAACGGTCCTTCCCATTTAGGCTGAAATTTGCCTTTGGTCTTGTGCGTCATAATCATCGGTCGTCTGACGGCTAAAACCAAATCTCCTTTCTGGAAGACTCTTTGCTTGACCTTTTTATTGAAGGCTTTTGAGATTCGAGTTTGATACAACTCGATGTGTTGCTGAGCTTGAAGTCGCTTCTCATCTAGGGCTTCGAGCTCTTGAAGACACAACCGATCATTGTCTTTTGATGTGATCTTAGTCGTTAAAGCGACTCGCAGCGACGGCATTTGGATTTCTAACGGGATGACTGCCTCGCACCCGTACACCAGAGAAAAGGCGTATTGCCTGTCGGGGTCCGAACCGTGATTCGGTAGGCCCAAAGACATTCATCAAGCTTTTCGTCCCAATTTCGCTTATTCGAGGAGACGAACTTCTTGAGTAACTTGATGATTGTTTTGTTGAATGCTTCAGCCAAGCCATTAGAGGCGGGATTATAGGCAGTTGAAGCCACATTCTGAATTCGGTATTTATCGCAGAACCGATAGAATGCCTGACTTATGAATTGGGAACCATTATCATGGATGATCCGCCTAGGGATACCAAATCGATAGTTGACATGGTGTTTGATGAAATTAACCACATTAGAGGTTTTGACTTCAACCAGTGGTATGGCTTCTGCCCACTTTGAAAAGTAATCGGTTATTGCCAGGATAAACCGGTGACCTCTTGTCGAAGAGGGGCTGATTGGCCCTACGGCGTCGATTCCCCATGCTTCAAATGGTCATGAAGCAATAGTCGGGTGGAGTAACTCCGAGGGCTGGTGTATGAAATCCGCATGAATTTGGCATGCTTTGCACCTCCGTGCGTACTGGATGGCATCAGCTATCATGTTGGCCAATAGTACTAAGCCTATGCAATCTGTCTTTAAGTTTTGGACCTGGCTGATGAGCTCCGCAGATGCCGTCATGTGCTTCTTTAAGCACTTTCTGTGCCTCTGAATTGAAAAGGCAACGGAGGAGAACACCGTCATATGAACGACGGTAAAGTGTCTTCAAAGTTGGATCGTAGTAGAAACAGAGAGACCTTCGTCTGATAGATGTCGCCTCTTTAGGATCGTCTGGCAGCAGACCATGTAGAGCATAGTCGATGAGAGGAAATCGCCAATCTCTCGGGTCAAGATCCATGGAGACATTGTAGGCTTCTCGAGTTTTTAACATGTGCTTAGAGCATACAAGGTGTCGAGTTGCCACTGTGAGGTAATACTCGGTTTCAGCTGGCAGGGCTAATGTTGTTGCTAATGCAGCAAGAGCGTCCGCCCTAGTATTTTAAGATCGAGACACATGCCCGATGTAGAAACCTTCAAATAGATTAGCCAACTCGATGACTGTGTGGTAATAAGGCACCAAGTCTTCATGACGGACCTCATATTCACCCTTAACCTGATTGATAATCAGTTTTGAATCGCCATAAGCTTCGAGGTAGCGTACCCCCATTCCGTGGGCGAGCTGAAGGCCAATGAGCAGAGCATTATATTCCGCTACATTGTTGGAGCATGATTCCGTCAGAGAGAATGCTCTAGGAAGGACATGATTCTGTGGGGAGATAAACACAACCCCCACGCCGGCAATGATCTTGCCCTTAGGGCCTATTCGTGATGCTCCATCGAAGAACATCTGCCACACTTCCTCTTCTGAGGTTATATTAGACTCAAAGACTTCATCTGGAATATCTTCGTGAAGTTTTGAGTTTTCTGGGACTGGATGAGCAGCCAAGAACTCTGCAAGGGCCTGGCCTTTAACCGCCTTTTGAGGGATAAAGATCATGTCGTATTGAGACAAAAGAAGCGCCCATTTAGCTAATCTTGAATTCAATGATCCTGGCTTCGTCATGAGAAGACGCAAAGGATTCACTCTGGAGAGACATGTATGGTTTGGCCGACCAAATAATGTCGCGTCTTCTGAACGGCAGAGACAAGAGCTAAACACTCTTTCTCGATAGGATTGTAGCGAGATTCCGCTCCTATCAGTGTCCTGCTCAGATAATAAATAGCCTACTTGTGACCATTGTCGTCTTTTTGAGCAAGGAGGGCGCCAAGAGAATAGTCCATAGCTTTCACATAAAGCAAGATGGTTTCGCTGATGTGGGGGCCACTAAGACAGGAGGTTTTGTAAGATATGTCTTGATATCCTCATAAGCTTCCTGACAAGCTTGATCCCAAACGAAGGAAGCACCCTTTTTCATGAGTCGGGTGAACGGTTGACAGCGGTCTGAGAGGTTTGTGATGAATCTTCTAATATAAGCCAGTCTACCTTACAAGCCTCTGAGCTCTTTAAGATTCCTCGGTGGATGCATGCTCTGAATGGCTTTGACCTTGTCTGGGTCAAGATGAATTCCTTTTGATGTAACGATAAACCTAAGGAACTTGCCACTTGACACTCCCAAGAAGGATTTCGTCGGATTCATTTTCAGTTGATGAGCCCACATTATGTCGAACATCGTTCTCAAGTCATGAAGATGGTCATCCTTGTTGCGGCTTTTGACAGCAATGTCGTCGACATAGCATTCTATCATTTTTCGGAGATGATCGCGGAAGATTGTACTCATTGCCCGCTGATAGGTTGCTCTGGCGTTCTTTAGCCCGAAGGGCATCACGGTGTAGCAGTACACCCCCAAGGGTGTTCGGAACGAAGTATGCTTCTCGTCGTCGGGATACATGATAGGTAGTAAAAAGTGCATATTTATTACTACATTTACTATCATATTTTCATATTTATTATTATAATTATGCACTATTACTAATGTTTTATTATTTATTGTGTGCAGGCCTTGGGTAATTAAAAAATAAAGAAATAAAAGCCTGAATGAAGCCCAGAAGCCCAAAAAGCCCATGTGCAAGCCCATGTACAAAAATTGTAGTAATTTAGAAGTTTCTTATTATCTAACCTAATCTAAACTTAGATTTTTAAATTCTTTATTTAAAATCTAAGGGAGGAAAGGAAGGATAAGAAAGAACTCCTAATTGCTAAAAGAAGAGGGAAGGGATAGACTTCTACTCAACCCTAGTTGCTTGCAAGACAATCCTAAAGATAAAAGGAGAAGAGTTTAAAGATAAATTCGGATTCAGACTGTACATATTTTAGTATTCAGATCATAACTTTTGCTATAGATATTCAAATCCGATGGTTTAAGATGCTCCAGAAAGAAGACTTGAAGACCTACAACACTTATGTTGATCAAACTTTCCAATTCAATCCGCAGATAAGACATATTCGGTGATCAACATGATAACAAGTTGCAGGACAGAGTTGTACTGGGACTCTACTTCTTCCAGCTCCTATAAATACCCCTACAGAGCAACAGAGAAGAACACACAGAAAATACAGAGCTAAAAGCTAGGGTTTTTAGGCTTTCTTATAGTTGTAGGTTAGGTTTTATTTTCGTTTTCTTTGTAATTTTTGTAACTGAGAGTGGAGGATGCTTTCATGGAGGAAGAAGTTCATACTTGTACTGAGGTGACATCGGTGTAAGTCTTACTTTTCCCCTATTGTTAATAAAATCTACTCAAGGTTGGTTTGTTTTTATTCTTGTTTCATTGTTGCTCTATTCTTGCTTTATCTTTGTTTTTCTATTCTTGTTCTATGTCATTGTTTCTCTCTGATGTTTTGTAAACCATGAGATCCGATTGCTTCGAGACTGCTTAGCCGAAGAAGTGCCCTTGATGGCCTATGGTGATGAACAAGCCTTCTCTTGCTAGTATAGTTTGTCTTTTCTTTTCGTAGTGTAGATCGAGAAGGGGGAAGATCCTATACGCCATGCTTGAATGTCTTCAGAGACAAGGTAAGTCGTTGCAAACGGATCAAAGGTAAACAAGGCTGAAGAAGTAGGTATGTGTTATAGTTTTTTTTATTTTTGTAGATTAAATTACCATCTTCCAACTCTTTGTTTTCCAACTCATTGTAAATACCGCTTCTATTTCTCCATCTTCTTAACCTACCGCTTTCTTCCTAACCTAACTTTAACTACTATTTTCTTATTTTCCTTTTAATAACTAAAAGAAGAAATTTTTAGAGAACTTACTTAAACGCTTCCATCGCTAGTCCCTCCCTGAGGATCACGACCCGCATAGCCATTGCTACAGCGGATAGAATTGAGCACCTTGCACATCTCTACTTCTTAAATCTAATATTCTATATTTTGTGTGCAGGTAAAATCTCAATCAAAACATTGGCGCCGTTGCCGGGGAGGGACGGTAAGTTTATCTCTAATAAAAAAAAATTTTATTATTAACTATTCTTTTATTCTTTTCTGTTTGCAGGTTTGGAGAACAGGAATCAGAAAAACAGCAGCAGCAGTGGACATACAGCTACTCTGTGCCTCTGCCCTCGAAGGCAGAGCACCAGAGTCTACTGTAGTGCCGCGGATCCGCGGCCATAGCCGCGGAAACGCGGCCTCAGTAGTGAATTACTGACTGCAGTTTTTTGCAGGTTGCTTCAAATTAAAAATACTGCTTTCTGCTCTGTTCTGATTTGTTCTGTGATATACCTGTATACTGCTAATTAATTCAACAGTAAATTATTTGTTGTTAAAAAATAAAATTGATTAGACGTTTGCATATTAGGCACGTGTCTTTTCAATTACTTTATTTTTACTGTTGAAGAGTGCTGGAGCAAGGTACGTACGCATTGCATGTAGAATAGGACTCATCTCTTGGTTGATTTTCTGCTTTGAGTGAATCTTATCTATTTATCTTGTACACTTGCACTAATTCATCTTAAGGTCATAACCCATTAACAAGATAAGGTGGGGATTTCATCACCCTTCCTTAGCCCAAAATCATATCCCAAGCACTCACTAACCCAAGCCTAACTTAAAAATTAGTAGACGTTGGCCCTAGGGACATCTCAGACTCAATAGGAGATTATCCTAAGGGGAACAGTGCTGGAAGTTGACTCCTGCCAAATCAGTGTCTAGGAAGGGATTGAGGGCCGAAAGCCCGAAGATTGGTGGTTATTTAATTAAGGAACGTCTTTGACGGAAAACCTCCCACCACTCTTGCCCTGACCTGGCTGATTAACTTGTGGTCAAAGTCTGCACTCAACCTCCCGTGGACGGTCTAACCAGTTAGGAGTCGTCTAGGTCATAGGTCTACCCTAACTTAGGATAGAATTTTTTTCTTTTTGTTTGTTTATTTGTTTGTTTGTTTGTG
This sequence comes from Agave tequilana, assembly GCA_038442645.1. Lineage (NCBI taxonomy): Eukaryota > Viridiplantae > Streptophyta > Magnoliopsida > Asparagales > Asparagaceae > Agave > Agave tequilana. The sequence goes on along the minus strand of JAVJIF010009523.1, from coordinate 27,091 downwards.
TTGGTGTGATATGGCATATAATAATAATTTTTCCAACTTTAATCCATATTACACACCTAACTATTTTTCGGATATTACCAACCCGGCATATTATAACTTTGACCAATCTAGTGTGCCGGAATGGTCTTATCCGAATAATTATAACCCATACCCCCATCTTATGACCATAATTTGCACAATAATTTCAACTCTTCACAGAGTTCATGGGGTTTCGATTCCCCCGAGTCTAATTTTCAACCAAATTGTCCTCCATATCCATCTAGTCCACATTCTTTCAATGATTCATACTCAGATCCACCCATTCAGGATAGATTACCATCTATCGAGGAAATGATGAGTATGCATGAGTCCAAGCAACAATTACCATCTATCGCAGACATGATAATGCGTGAGTCCACCGACTCACAATTTCATCACGATTACACTTCATCCTTTCAAGTCCAATCACAACACGATGCACCTATCAACTATGAAGGGATGCTTGCAGCCATGACTCAGGCTAGATTAGCCCGTGATCGTGATATAGATATGATGGTTCAATCTTTACGTTCTCACCGTTCGGCCATTTCTGATATCATTGACCACTCTCGTAGAGCCGACGAACCAAGTTGCTTTAGACACAAGATTCTACTTCAGTGCCATCATTTGAACTTGCTGAAACTCCAATTGTTGATAATTTGGCAAGTTTTTCCTTTCCTGAAATAGAACTTGAACATGAATATGATCATGATCTCCCACTTGATGATTCAATTTTACTTCCTGATTCAATAATGACTCCAGTGTCTCCACCTGATTTCACTTTTCCCGAGTCAACATTGGATCCTGTTCCAATTCATCATGATATTGAGTCACCTATAATTGATGATCATATTGAACTTGACCATTGTGCAATTTTGAAAGTCCCATGGATAAATTGGCAAGTTCTGATTTTTATAACATTGAACCCAATGAGATATGTGACCTAGATTCTCAAATCTGTGATCAAGTTCAAATTCCCGAATCATTATTGACTCCTGTTTTGTTACCCGACTTAGGTAATCTTTTAGAGTCAGTTTTGATTCCCACACCTATCATTCCTGAACTTGAATCACCAACATTGAGTCACATGCCATTGTGGGAAGATGATTGTAGATTTGAGCTTAAACTTATTGATTTGGACCCACTTCCTGAACCTAGCCCGACTCCTGAACCCTTACTTGATTTAAGTTTCTTTCTTGAGTCGGTATTCGTTCCCATAATTACGACGTCCAAGTCAATCATTCCATCTTTTCACACTCCATTTTGGGACAAGGCGGTTGACATAATTGACTCTGAAAATAATTATGAATTATGGAAATTTGATGGGGTGAAAATTTTAAAAAATGATAATACATACATTTTAGTGGGTTATGTAAGAAAAATCACTGGTGGGTTCCCCCGAATTCCACATTATCTTGATTGGGCCGCATTTCGTGGACCAATTAGACCACCACCGGAACCACCACCTTGAGGTAATTTTCTGCCTTCCCTTGTTCTTTTCATGCATATATGCATTCATTCATGCATTGAGGACAATGCATGAGATAAGTGTGGGGGTGGGCTTTACTAACATACTAACATAGGTAGAAACTAACAAAATTGGCTAATAAAAAAAAATTTAAAAAAAAATGTTATAAAAAGTACAATATTTTGACTTATCTTTTGAAAGAAATCTAAGTTAATCTTAAGAATTAGGAAAATCATGATTAGGATTTCTAAAAACTTGGTCAAAATAAATAAATTTTTAAATTTTAGGTATAGGAGGAGAAATTGAATAATTAATTAGTCTTGATGAAATTTTCATACCTAATGCATATCTAGGATTCTAAGACGAAGACCTTTGTGCCTCATATAAAAAAAAAAGAAAAAAAGAAAATCACTAATTAAGCTGATACATGTGCCTCAAGAAGCATAAGTATTCATGCCTAAAGGTGAGTAAATAAAATAAAGTCCTTAGTTTTGGGGCCTAGTTCACTCGAATTTGAGTCCGCGGGGTGTTTTCTCACCTGGTGCCCTAAAGCCAACCGGTTTGGGAGTCATCGACTTTAAGTTCGCTACATGGGTGGATTAGAAAGCCTAATAAAACTAAGAAATATGAGATATGTATTAACACATCTAATAGTCAATTAGTTAGGTATGAGGGCCTCAAGAAGCCTTGATATTTACACAAACGAAAATTAGATGAGTTATACATATTAAAAAAAAAATTATTAACACATCTAATAGTCAATTAGTTAGGTATTAGGGCCTAAAGAAGCCTTGATGCTTACACGAAAGAAAATTAGATGAAGTTATAAAATAATAAAGAGGCATGAGAGTCCAAGTTAAGGAATTCCTAGTATAAATTTACAAGGATGCATATGATTTTTGGTAACGAAAAAAACTATATTAGAAGTTCAATTTGACCCTTACCTAAAATGAAAACAATTTACTTTATAAAGACTAAGTCTAAGAATGAATAAAAATGATAATCCTAAAATCTTATAGATTACTTAGTCTTTGCAAAAGTATTTCAATTATTTCCTTTTTATGAATTTTGTGGGTGTAATCCGCTGAAAACCCTCACGAGACAACACTCGTCCTCTAGGGTAACCTAGAGGTTTAACGGCTTGTTGCACATGCTAAGTGCAACCGTGATTCCTACGAAAGTGAGTTAGGTTAGATTAATTTTTCTTTTCTTTTTCTTTTTCTTTGATTTTTACTCGAGGACGAGCAAAAAGATAAGTGTGAGGGTGTGATAGGTAGTAAAAAGTGCATATTTATTACTACATTTACTATCATATTTTCATATTTATTATTATAATTATGCACTATTACTAATGTTTTATTATTTATTGTGTGCAGGCCTTGGGTAATTAAAAAATAAAGAAATAAAAGCCTGAATGAAGCCCAGAAGCCCAAAAAGCCCATGTGCAAGCCCATGTACAAAAATTGTAGTAATTTAGAAGTTTCTTATTATCTAACCTAATCTAAACTTAGATTTTTAAATTCTTTATTTAAAATCTAAGGGAGGAAAAGGAAGGATAAGAAAGAACTCCTAATTGCTAAAAGAAGAGGGAAGAGATAGACTTCTACTCACCCTAGTTGCTTGCAAGACAATCCTAAAGATAAAAGGAGAAGAGTTTAAAGATAAATTCGGATTCAGACTGTACATGTTTTAGTATTCAGATCATAACTTTGGCTATAGATATTCAAATCCGATGGTTTAAGATGCTCCAGAAAGAAGACTTGAAGACCTACAACTCTTATGTTGATCAAACTTTCCAATTCAATCTGAAGATAAGACATATTCGGTGATCAACATGATAACAAGTTGCAGGACAGAGTTGTACTGGGACTCTACTTCTTCCAGCTCCTATAAATACACCTGCAGAGCAACAGAGAAGGACACACAGAAAATACAGAGCTAAAAGCTAGGGTTTTTAGGCTTTCTTATAGTTGTAGGTTAGGTTTTATTTTCGTTTTCTTTTGTAATTTTTGTAACTGAGAGTGGAGGATGCTTTCATGGAGGAAGAAGTTCATACTTGTATTGAGGTGACATCGGTGTAAGTCTTACTTTTCCCCTATTGTTAATAAAATCTACTCAAGGTTGGTTTGTTTTTATTCTTGTTTCATTGTTGCTCTATTCTTGCTTTAGCTTTGTTTTTCTATTCTTGTTCTATGTCATTGTTTCTCTCTGATATTTTGTAAACCATGAGATCCGATTGCTTCGAGACTGCTTAGCCGAAGAAGTGCCCTTGATGGCCTATGGTGATGAACAAGCCTTCTCTTGCTAGTATAGTTTGTCTTTTCTTTTCGTAGTGTAGATCGAGAAGGGGGAAGATCCTATACGCCATGCTTGAATGCCTTCAGAGACAAGGTAAGTCGTTGCAAACGGATCAAAGGTAAACAAGGCTGAAGAAGTAGGTATGTGTTATAGTTTTCTTTTATTTTTGTAGATTAAATTACCATCTTCCAACTCTTTGTTTTCCAACTCATTGTAAATACCGCTTCTATTTCTCCATCTTCTTAACCTACCGCTTTCTTCCTAACCTAACTTTAACTACTATTTTCTTATTTTCCTTTTAATAACTAAAAGAAGAATTTTTAGAGAACTTACTTAAACGCTTCCATCGCTAGTCCCTCCCTGAGGATCACGACCCGCATAGCCATTGCTACAGCGGATAGAATTGAGCACCTTGCACATCTCTACTTCTTAATTCTAATATTCTATATTTTGTGTGCAGGTAAAATCTCAATCAATACATCTTAATCTGATTGTATCCCGAAAAGCCATCCATGAAAGACATTCTCTCGAATCCACAGGTGTTGTCAATCATGACATCGGTGATGGGCAGTGGGAATTCGTCTTTAGGACAAGCCGTATTGAGATCACGATAGTCGATGCAGATCCATATCTTCCCATTCTTCTTGAGGACGGGAACGATATTAGCAACCCAATCTGGATGTTATTCCTCCCGTATGAAGTCACATGCAATGAGCTTGTGAACTTCGGCTTCAATAGCCTCCATAATGTTCCGGCGAAACCGACGTTGTTGCTGCTTGACTGGCTTGGCGTCGGGCTTGATATTCAGACGGTGCATGGCTACTTGCGGATCGAGTCTGGGCATGTCTTCGTAGTTCCATGCGAAGACGTCTATATACTCTTTTACGAGTATTATCAATTCTTCCTTTTCTGTAAGTGATAAGCTTTCACTTATAAAGATGGGCTTAGGGTGGTCTTGACTACCCAAGTTGACCTGCATCACCTTGTCTTCATTAGGTGGTTCGCGCAGTTCGAATCTTTTTTCCCATTAGAGATCTACTTGCTAGGCCCATGGTTCCTCATCGGTAGCTTCTGCAGGCTCCAATTGACTGCTTGAAGTCATATTAATGGTGAGATTTTCGAACATCATTCCCACTCTAACATCTGAGTCCCACTCGGAGGATGAGGCTGAATGTGATGGGATTGGTTCGTCATCTGTGAATTGAACCGTTGCTGACGATGTGGGTGTAACGTATCCCAACCCCCTGCATATACCATCATAGTAATTTGCAGGCTTCCCTTTTGGCACAAAGTTACGCAGCAAACTACGCCTTCCTTTTCCAAAATTCAGGCCTTCTCCATGCTTTAGGTCGTATCCCATTTTCTTCATAATATGGCGTGCTGGTTGCGCGTAATGGAAGAATTGTGGAGTGTCTGAGTCTGAACTTGAGTCTGCAGCCATGGGTCCCCGTGCTTGGGTTCTACTGAGAATTATCGGTAACTGACCTTTTTTGGATGGCGGGATCACCAAAATGGCCCCCTTTACAGATTCCATGGGCGTGCTGGACGCACTTGCTTATGTAAGGGCATGTGCAAAGAGCTATCCATAATGGATTCAAACAACCCAACACTCGCAAGATAATCAAAAAATATTATCATTAATTACCCATTCACCTTCATCTTCAGAAGGAGTATTACATTGGGTGTTATTAAGACATGCTATAATTGGTTCGCCAATCAAGATGGCTGGCATGTCTGCTTCGGATTCTGAGTCCGCCTCATTGCCGGCAATGGTTCTTTGGGTGTTTCACCGGCCTCTTGATACAGGAGAGCGTCAGTGAAGTAATTTTTCACCCATTTGAATTGTTGCTTTTCAGCAAAGACAGTTCGTACTGTCGCGTCATCCTCAACATATTTGAAGCACTGGTGCAGAGTGGAGGGAACGATCCAGTTGGCGTGGATCCATGGTCGTCCTAGTAGCAGGTTATATGATGTGTCGGCGTTAATGACATTGCACGTCACTTCTGACTTCAGGCTCCCAATTCGGCAACGGAGTCGAATTTTCCTAAGTGGATGACTACTCCCGGCATTGAAACCATATATTATAGTAGTGGTTGCGGACAACCTATATAGCGGTATACTGAGGAAGTAGAGAAGCCTTTTGGGGATGATGCTAAGCGCGGACCCCGGGTCGACTTGTACCCTTTCAATGCATGTTGAACCAATGTATCCGGTATAGTACAGAGGTCGATCGTGCTTGTTGTCTTTGAGAAGTATATCTTCCGCTGTGAAGGTAATAGCATGCACCTTTGATCGCGCATGATGGCATTCAGGGCACGGAGACTGGGCGTCATCTTTGGAGATTTCTAGCATATACGTCAGGAGTGATTCTGAATTAGCCAGGGCATCCCTGCGTGCTTCTCTTATCTCTTTTGAGAGATGAAGGAGCTTGTGTATGGTAATACGAGCTGGGATATTAGCCAGTTGAGCCAATATGTCAAAATGAAAGGGCGTGTCAAGCCCTGGGCCTGAAGGCTTCTTCAGGACGCGGTCGAACTGGACTTCCTTAGGCTTCTCCTTTCCATTGGTCGGAACTGAAGCGGGTGCTGATACTTGTGCTGACGTTGTTTGCTGTTGTGTCTCGTCAGTAGCTTTCTCATACTATTTTAAGTATGATTTCCTGGATCGAATGCCGGTTGGTTGAGGTACATCGGCCTGCGTTGCGCAAGCGTGCTTTTCTCCTTCAGAATCGCTGAGAGAAGCTGTCGTGAAATTGTCGTTGTCCGGCAGGAGGGAGATGACATTGCAAGATTTGCCCTTCGACTTGGACTTCTTTGAATCCCACTGTACATCTTGGACAAGGTCTGGGTGTATCCACATGACTTCCCCTGTCTCCAATGTCAAGGGAACAAGACCTCTATTATCTTGAGTTTTAGCCGCAGGATGCTTGACTTCTAGTCGTGGCGCAGGGACTGGATAAGTCCTGTCAGGAACTGTGACCTTTGGGGTTTTACCGAACTCGAGGGTCACCATATTGGCAGTGACTTTCTTCTGCTCTGACTTCAGTGTCAGGACCCCTGCGTCGATCAAGGCTTAAATTCTGTCTTTGAGGACATAGCACTTGTCGGTAGGATGGTGAATCATCCTGTGGTAGAGACAGTATTTGGGTCATTTGTGCGTCCTATTTCATTGGGACGCCGAGCCTCTGGCAGCTTCATTTTATTTTCTTTGTGGAGTAAATGGAATATTGTGACCACCTGATCGTCTCTGAAGGAATACTGTTTTGGAGGAACTTAGACTCCTGATTATTGGAGCCGCTCTTCTTGGCTTTTGATTGCGCGTCCCCGACAATTCTACGGACATAGTCTCTTTCCCTTTGGCTTGAGAAGACTGCGCTATGTCGCTACGTCCTTTGTTGTTCATACTCCATTTGCCTTTAGGGGTAAACGGTTCGAACTTTTTAGCTGACTTTTTGGCTATCTCAGCCTGTTCGACCAATTCTTTCCAGGTGTGGGCTTTGATAGCCCCCATGCGAACTTCTACCTGGTCCAAGAAGTTTTGCCTGCACGTCTGTAAGAGCATGGGTAATGGCATCCCTGCTGGGCACATCAAAGACAGGTTTCTGAACCGCTCAATGTAGTCACGGACAGATTCGCCCTTCTTCTGCACGGTGGAGAGGAGCTTGTCCATGGTTACCTCGGTATCGTCCTCATAGAAACGAGAGAGGAATCGGGTTTCTAGGTCGATCCAAGAATTGACAGAGCCTGGAGGGAGACTTCGGAACCAATCAAATGCTACCCCCTTTAAGGTGCCAATGAACAGCCTAGCCATGATAGCGTCATTGTCTATAACATTGCCGGTCTGAGACCGGAAATAGTAGATATGCTGGTTTGGCGAGCTCTTTCCATCATAGGTATGCAATGTTGGTGGTTTGAACTTCGGTGAGTATGGTACTGAATCCCACTCTAGCAGGTAAGGACGGACTGTCCCGACTTTCTTTAATTCATCCCTCTGAGTTAGGGATGCGATTTGAGCTTGAAGGCCCTTAAGGACTTCAGCGTCTAAGGAAGACCCCTCCTTGGACTTCTCCGTCTTTGGCTGGTCATTGCTAAGATGTTCTTCCTCGTCATGGTTACTCCCGGTATCACTGTTATTCCGGTTATTAAGGAGTTGAGCGAGCATCTGTTGAATGTTGTCCAGAGCTTCTTGCTGAGTTTTGGAAGTTTGTTCCTGAGCCTCCAAACGTCGATGAAGGTCGTCATTACCATTATCAGCCATGTTGACTGATGCTCTGTCTGTTCGCACCGAGCTGACTGTTGCCGAAGAAGCATACCCGCTATCTTCATCTTCTTCATCAGATGACTGGACTGATCTTCTTCTTGGTTCTGGCGAGGCTACTGCCATTGAGGAAGAAGGCTGTTCATATCTGTAGGGTATCGCCACCCTAGATCTGGTGTTTCAGAAAACACCCTCTTCATGCACCAAGACTTTGCCTAAGCCTGGGCTGTAATCTGGATCTGGGGAGCTGTAGGGAGTATCGTCAGACACTTGTCTGCCCCTGTGCAGCTCTTGTCCTCTCCCGGTCATGTTGACGGATGCGGAGGGTAGGTCTCGCGAGACGCTCCTTTTATGATGTTTCACCGGGGCTTGTACCGACAGCCGATCAAAAACTGATCGTCGGCCTGGAGAAGTGGCGAGGCTTGGCCCTAGTCGGCAATGGACTTAGTGGACGGTTACCAGCTGACATCCCACTTGTTGACAACATGAATAAGTAGTTCGAAAAGGTTCCGACTTTCGTTTGTTCGTCAAGAATTCCCGCAAGTCAGACCCAGTTGGGCCTAAACAATCCAGCGCAGAGGCTCTTTTGGATCGCGCATAGGACGATGTCCTACTCCTTTTATCACCGCAGAGGGGATTAGCACAGAGTAGTGCTTGAGTTCTAGCTTCGCGGCTAGGAACCTTGGGAGTGCCCTTGGGCGCTAAAGCTTCATAAGTAACATTGTCAACACTCAGGGAACTTCCCTTAACTCCGCCACAAAGCGCGAGCTTAGCGCTTGACGAACCGAAGGGCGGAGCACGCTATGGTGCTTTGACTTGGACTTCGCGGGTATGGATGCCGCGCGTACGCCGTAGTACAGTAGCTTCACTCGTGAGAACGAGGCTGGCGTGAGGCGCTACTGATCTTGAATTGGGCGAAGGTATTATCGCCCTTGTATCTTCACGGCTAGCAGCATTGTTGGAGCAGGCAGGCATCTTGCCTTTTTCTTCGCGCGAGAGACGCACTTCTGGCGTAGCTACGCCTGAGGCTTTGCCAGAGCCTTCTGTTTTGCCCTCCACATCTGCTTTGGCAGAGGATACTTAGGTTCGCAAGGAACCTACAAGCCACACGCGAGGCTGGAGGGTGTTGGCAGAATTTTGCTTCTGATTTCTGTTCTGAAACCTTAGCCGTGGAGACCTTCCTATGCTTCCGTGCATGAAGCATTAGACCACCCCCAGAGAGGACTTCTTCAAATTTTTCTTGGTCGAAGTGAACGATAAGATTCTCGAAAGTGAAGGACTTGGACTGCTGGCGTGCTTCCTTATTGCGCCAGAGAACCGCAGTAGGCTCACAGATAGCCTTATCCGTCTCCGCAGAGACTTTCCTTGAAGATTTAGCTAGAGAGGCTCTGGCTGCACTAGCTTTTCTGAATTCAGAGTTAGACCCACAGGTCTGTTCGTCGCATTGTGACACTTGATTCTCAGCAGTGGAGAATTCAGTCCCCAGCGGAGTCGCCACCTTGTTTTCCGTTGATTTGCAAAGGGGAAAACTTACAATAAAAAGTTGAGGAGCTAAATTACAAGTATTCTAAAAGATTACAAGTAGATCTCCTCAGAGATTCTGGAGAAGTGTGCCGATAGGAGTCTGGTCAGCGCGCGACCACTTTGTCCCTTTGACGATGCGAGCGATGAGATTCCCTTCTCGCCTGGTTCGGGGAATCAGAGAACAGAAGGTTGGTAGAACCCTCTTGCTGCTTCTCAAAACCGCCTTCAATTAGGAATTCCTTCTCGGCTGGTTTCGGAGATCCCTTAAGAAGAAAGTATTAGGGTATCAGCACCCTGAATAGAGAAGCAATTCTCTAAAAGTCTCTGAATTCTTGTGCGCGCAGTGCGTCGTGAAGAAGTCTCTGCTTGCGGAGTCCTCTCTCTCTGCTGGGGGTCTCTTGCGCATATGCGTGGTCTCCCCTCCTTGTGCCCCTGGTGGGCTATTTATAAGGAGAGTAAGGGTATAATTGTCCCTTGAAAATATAAAAACAGATTGAATCAAATCTGTTTAATTCTGGAAAGTAGCCTTGCTGCAAGGCTAGGATCAGCTACTACGAAGCTAGAAATGGCAGGTCAGTTGATCCTCCTGATCCGTTTTGATTATTTCCATATCGTTGAAAGATCTCTCAGATTTGATCTTGATTGGATTTGATCTTGATCTTGAATTGATTTGATCTCATCAGGAGATTTAATTGGTCAAAGATTGACCATAGCAAACCCGCAGCGGTGCTGCCCGTATCGAACTCACAGCGGAGCTGGAGGCAGTATCTGGCGAAGTCAGAAGAAAGCTCTTCGGCGGAGCTAGATGTCGTCTGTGGCGAAGCTACCGCATACCCTTTCTGCGCAGTTGCGTGTGGTTTCAGGCGGAGCTAACTCTCTCTGCGGAGTTGCGCTTCAGCAGTTCAGGCGAAGCTATAAGTTAGCTTCCTGGCAGAGCTTTGAATGGCTTCAAGGCGAAGTTGAATGATCTTAGCCTCTCAGGCGAGGCTATTCCTTTAGGCTCATGTGATGCTAAGTGCTAGCATCTTAGACCTGCTAATGTCTGTTTAGAGGCAATCTGGGCTTACTGTCTGCTTGATGGATCAGTGGAGTCCAAGTTGCTTCCTTGTCCCTCAGAGATGGGTGAAAACTGGTCGTCAGCTTGTTTGTCACTTGTCTTTTGTAAATGTCAACAAGTTTAAACATTGTTCGGGCTAATAAGAATCTTATCTTTTTTAAGTGTCAACATATGCAAACTAAAATTCTTTAGCTAAACACACAAGGTATAACCTAAGAGTGTAGCCGAATTCCCCGTGAAAGGCTTTGGACTATCTCTTCAAGATTCCTCTAGATAAGAGTTGAGGTGCCGCTTTGGCTCTCTTGGTTGAATACAAGTGTGAGCAAACAATCCCCAAGCATATATCAATTAAGCACACAATATATTAAGCATATAAGAGATATGAGTAATAAGCATAAGCAAGATATAAAGACAAGTGAGAGATAGAGAGGGAGCAATCGCAAATACGGGAGAATTATTTCGAGGTTCGAGCACACTTGCTCTACGTCCGCGCCTTTACACTATGAAGGATTTTCACTATAAACCAATCCCACCGGATCACTCGGTGCCATAACACCTACAAGTGAGTTCACACTAGAACTCCTTTGGACTCTCTAGTCCCTTTCTTGTTCCCACAAGAACTACATACCTCAAGCACACTAGCTTGCCGAGGCCTCTACATTGAGCTCTTACTAGAACTCGAAACATCACGAACCTGCAAGTCCGCCTCCTCAAATACAATGAAAGAACTCTTGGTGATCTAAACACTTGATTACCTAAAAATAACTTTCACAACAACTCTCCTATAGGAATGATATAGCAATGGAAAGCTCAAGTATGTGTGAGAAAAATAAGGAATGAATTTATAGTGGAAAACACAAGAAATCACTTTTGAAAACTCTTGATAAACTCTCCTTTTAAATGGAAGTATTTGGCTTTAAAACAAGTGGAGATAAACACTTAATAGAATAGGAAAAACTAGCTCAAAAACCCACTTCAAATCTTGTATGAAACAGTCCAAGGGTGCCCCCTTTTATATGCTCCAAAAATCTGCCCGTTGGAAGCCAACTCAACAGTTCTAACTGCTGACGGTCGACCGCCCGGTCGACCGCCAACGGTCGGTTTTCGACTGTTGGGGAGATCGGTCGACCAGCCAGTCGATCGCCAACAAGCGGTCGACCGCCCGGTCGACCGGGCCATTTCCAGAGAGCAGAAGCTCTCTGGCGGTCGATCGGCCCTGGGTGTGGACGTTTTGTACATGTCGGTCGATCGCTCAGTCAATAGACCCCTGGCTCGGTCGATCGTGCGGTCGACCGGTAGAAGGCCAAAACAGTATTTTTTAGGGATTAAAACTTTGTCATTTTTCCTTCAATAAAATCCCATAAAATCTCTAAAATCTACAAAAATAAGTTCTATAATATACTTTGATATACAAACATGTTTGAGTAAAAATCAAAACATCTTACACACATTTTGAACTATTTTTGTAACTTAGAAATTTTGCCTTAAAACAAAAACCGTATTTTTCAAATTGATTTTTCAAAACTTCTCCAAATACAAAAACAAGATATTTTGAACACTTTTGAAGCTTAGTGTGTATGGATATGATCCACTACACAAATATGTTGAAATATCCATGTTTTTGACAATAAGCACTAAATGGTTTTGGTTAAAAACATGTGCATATATGAAACTCCAAATCAAAACGGTATTTGTCCAAAATGAAAACACTTTTATGAAAACTCATATAAATCTTGTTTGTGAGTGTATATGATACTTAAGCAATCCACCAACTATTCTATGCTTTATATTTTATCTAAAAATAAAATCTTAATAAACTAAATATAGACACAAGTCTTCTCTTGAAGGTCTTCACTTGAAAATCTTCTTCTCCTTCTTGACTTGGTCCAAACTTTGATCCAATGAGCTAGACTCCTCTTGAGTACTTGATGTGGTCTTGATGCACAAGCTCTTGAATCAACACGTGCTAGCTCCAAAACTTGACTTGAAATCCTTTGTTGAAGCTAAGCACCTACTAAGATCTTGATCACGAATCTGAGACTAATTAAACACAAGATCATTAGTACTATAACTACATGAGTTAATAATCATCAAAACTAGTGTGATGGGCCTTTGGGCCAACAGCATTCTGATTCCATCCAACCAACTGGTGCGAAGATCTTCACAAGGTCGTAATTCTTCGCTTAATGGGAAGCGCTGCCACCAAAAAGTTATTCAATGAGCATGAGTTTTTCGTCATTGTCACTTCTTTGAACAAGATTGGTGAAGGGAGGATCTGACACCTTAATGGTGACATCCTCTTTCTGGTGACCTTCAAATGCGCCATGCCCATTTTAATCGGAAGGATCTGAGACCTTACTGGCACATCATGCCTAATAATATCTTGATGTGTATCGAGAGCGCGGATCTTTCTCTCCCTTGGATAGAAGTTCTGACTTCTTAAGTGGTTGCCAATTAAACGAACTGGTCATTTCATATCTACCTCAATGGACACAGCAAAGACACTGAAATCAGCATCATTGATATGGCCCAGACCTGCAAGACGGAAAAAACCCGAGGGTTAAATTTCTGCAAAAAATAGAAAACATGGATCCAGAAGCACGAATGCGAGTCTTAAGTCATGAACTCCAAATGTGCGTCTTTTACGCGAATTTCGTGTTTAAAGCTTCAAGACACAGAGTTTACCATGCTCTACAAAGACAAAAAATATGGATCCGAATATACAGCCCAACATTAGACTTGCGTCTGATGATTGAAACGTGGAGCATATATTAAGGGCGCAGACGCGGGCCTTAAAAATTTTCTACTCATGAACTCCGGACTCAAGTCTTATAAGCGAGACTCGCGCTAAGGCTTCGAGATGCATAGTTCACCACGCTCTCATCTAAAGATCTTAAATGCCAGATGCATGTCTTAAAATTTTTTCAAGTCAAGAACTCCAAACGCGAGTCTTATACGTGAGACCTGCATTTAAGGCTTCAAGACGCTGAGTTCACCACGCTCGCATTTGAAGGTCTCAAAAGATGCAAGGTTTGGGATTCAGAAGTTAACAAGCTCGCATTTCATCAATTAACTTGAGGATCGCATTTGCAGAGCATGGAACCATGGATCTTAAAGTGATTATCTAAACTTCAAGAAAGAGGTCTTCAGAAGTTTCAAGAAGAGATCAAGAGACAAAGTCTCTTCATAATCGGCGATGACAAAACTTCAAGAAAACATTATCATGGCAAAAGTCATTTCCTACCTGAAGAAAAGTTCTCTAGAGGGTGGACATCATCCGTTAAGACACGGCCATGAAAGCATCAGAGGAGATGCTTTTTGATTTTGAAATCACTTAAGAGTAATAATCTTTGAAGAAGATTACAAGAAAGTATCAAAGCTTCGAGTTCTTTAAAGAACTCTGAAAGTTCTTTAGGATGCAGGCCCAAAGAAGAAGACAGATTAAGAACTCTAAAAGTTCTTCAGAGCACATACCCATGAAGGAAAATAGTTAAGATGAATTTTTGTTAAGAGGCTCATAGCCTATTTATAGGCTCGCTAATGGCCATTAATTAACGGCATAAAAATCAAAGCCGTTCTTAAAGGCCAATTAATAACCTTAATTCATGATGCGAATCTCAATCCAGTCTAAGTAAAACACGTGAATTTTTATCCTGGGAAATCCCAACAACACGCGTCCCTAATCGTCAACGTCAGTTCTGCCTCGAAAGATCCAACGAGATTTTCGCGCATAGAGAGTCGCATCATTAGAACTGCGTCTCTATAACTGCAAGTGACATTTCAAAGGGCCACGTTTAAAGTCTGTGTCCCTTCACAAACCGAAAGCCACGTGACATCCAACAATTTGAAGGATGCATTCCCTCAACAAAATGAAGACCGCGTCTCTTTGACTGCCGAGGGCTGCGTGCCCTCAACAAATGAAAGAACGCGTCCCTTCGATGGCCATGGGCTGTATTTCTTCAACAAAGAGAAATCTGTGTCTTCATCTTAAAGTCTGCATCACTTCAACAAAATGAGAGCTGCATCTTCACTTCAAAGACCACGTCTCTTCAGTATTCTCTAGCTCGTGTCTTGGCAAAACAAGAGAGTTGCGCCTCTATTCCAAGTAAGAGTTGTGTCTCTATGTTATATCAAGTCCGCGTTTGTAACGCTCAGAGTCACGTTTCTACATCAAATGAAAGTTGTGTCTTCACTTTGAATGAAACCCATGCCTTGGCAAAACAAAAGAGATGCGTCTCAGTTTCAAGTCATAGCTGCGTCTCCACTTCGATGTTCACGTCTCTCCAATGAATTAGAGTCGTGTTTCTACTTCGGACGAGGTCCGCGTCTCCAAGGCAGCAGGACCTTCGCGTCTATAAGACCTGTGTTCAGTCTCTGCTTCTGCAATCAGTTTAAACAATACACTGACAAAAGCAGTTGGCAATTTCCTCCGGTTCAACAGTACATCGACAACTAGCTCGGAGTACTGATGAGGTCTGGACTGCATATCTAGACACTCACAATGATCATGTTTGGTGGCTTCAAAGAGTTTAACAGTGCACTCACGAAGACCAAAATCTAGACAAGTAGATCTCAAACTCTCTTAGAAGATTGCCAACCCAGTCTTAAGAGCTTGTTACAAACTGAAAGATTCAAAGTGTTTCGAAACCCGTCCCAATCAACCGCGAAGCTTCAAAAACTTTGGAGGGGTTCTGTAGACAATCTAAAAATTATTGAAGACAAGTCATCAGAGGACAGAGTTCATGCTTCAGACGCGAGACTAATCAAAGCTACTCATACAAAACCAATACATAGGGCTCGAAGACCGCATCTCAACACCACCATAATGCTAAGACGTAGAGCTCAAGGCCCACGTCTCAATACCACTTCAGTGCTCAAACATATAGCTTGAAGCCTACGTCTCAAACGTGAAGCTCGACGCACGCCTCTAATACCACGTCAATGATGAAATACAGAATTGGAGGCTCGTATTTCAACACCACTGTGACATTCAAAACGCGGAGCTCAAGACCCGCGTCCAGCTTACCTCAACGGCTAAACGCAGAGCTCAAGCACGCGTTCAACTGGAGAAGAGCCATGCATCTCAGTTATAACAACCCTAATTATCGGGTCAAGTGCTGCCCACGTAATGAGGGAGTTAACCCCTATTATGAAGGATTTTTAGGGACAGTTTTACCCCTAGGACCCCTATAAATAGTTAAAGATGCTATTGAAAAGTAGTCAAAAATTTCATCGGAGGAAGATTTATAAAAGAGCCCAACTCTTCTACCAACTTGCGAAATTCAAGTTTTTACCTAAGTCTTTTTGAGATTTCATTAGATAGGAGCTGTGCTACTCCATCTGTGATCCAAAGAGAAGAGTCTCAGAAGAGCTTGACGTTCACCCGATCAACAAAAAATAAGAATCACTTTTCATCGCTACGCAAAGAACCCAGTCTTAAGCAAAGAGAAGATCTAAGCTTGAGTGTCTTCTCTCTCTTATAGTTGAAATTTGAGTGGTTGTAACTTTACATTTATTCAAGAAAATTTTGTAATTCTCTCTTTCAAATTTCCCCCTGTACAGTGTTATTTGGTAATAGAGATGAACATTGGAGGAGATTCAAAAGGAAGTTGAAGGAGGTGATGATGATGATGATGTTAGAGGTTGAAATAAGGGTGATGGACGTGGTGTTATGATGGTGGAAGTGAAGATGGTGGTGATGGAGAGAGAAGTTAGAAGAAGTGGTGGTGATGGAGGTGTATGTTGGTGGTGGAGTTGACGTTGTTGAAGATGGTGAAGTTGTCGCCGGAATAGTCAATGGAATGGTCGCTAGAGACATCACCAGAGTAGAGAAGCTCGACCCTATCCAAGCATGGTGGCTAGCCTAGGAGAAGGTGGTGGAGTGGTGGTTTTGTGGTAGGATTTGTGATTAATGTTTGTATTGGAGAAGAAAAAGGGGGTGGTGGTAACATGGTGGAGTTTTGGAATTTGTGGTGTAGTAAATGGAGTTGGAGGAGGAAGAAGATGATGGTAGGGAGTTGAAGTTGTTGTTGTTATTGTAGTGAAGATGAAGGAGGAGTTGGTGATTTAGGATTTTAATGGAGAAATGAAGGTGAAAGGAGAAGAAATGGAGATTGTTTTGGAGTTGGAGTTTAAAGGAGAAGGAAAAGGATTAGGGTTAGGATTTTTTTTTTTGAAATTGTGATGGGAGAGGGAGTTATGGCCGGCCAAGGTGATGTGAGAGGAGTGATGAGTGTATTGGGATATTTTGGAGGAAATATTATGGTGGAATGTAGAAGAATGTTTTAGAAGGATGGAGAAGATTTTAGAATTTGATGGAAGGAAAAAGAAAAAGAAAAAAGGGAAAAAAAAGGAAAAAAAACATTTGTAAGAAAAATAAAAAATAAATGAAAAGGTGAAATCCCCGAGTTCGGTCGCGGATGCGGGAAATTTTCAGAAAAATATCGAAAACGCCTAAAAATGAAGTATTTCAGAAAGTTCCCCAAAAATTCTCAAAAAAAAAAAAAGAAAATTACACTGAGGATCATGATGAAATTGGATTCAAGAAATTCAATACCATTTTTGAAAAATCTTGTAATCAGCTGTCGATAGTAGTCGACACTGAATCTAGCCGGATTTTGATAAATTCAGAAAGATCTCAAAAATGCATTAAGATAGTAAATATTATTCTAAGAAAAAAAATGTGAAATTGGTTTCTAGAAATTTAATTCCATTTGTAATTTAAAATTTCGAGAATCAATCTGCAGTACCGATTAATACCGATTTTTTGAGTTTTTATAGAAATAATTCAGAAAAATTCCAAAAATCATGATAACTCTCAAATATTGTTAAACAGTGGTTGAAACTGAAATCGGTCAAATCTGACTACCATAGAGGTCAAATCAAGCAGTACAGCTATACGAGCATTAATAAATCTGAGAAAATAAAAAAATACGCTTGAAAAATTGGAATACGCATCTGGATACGTATTCCAAGGATGGGGTGTGACAATCCATCCACCTTACAAAAATTTCATCCTCAAATTTCGATAAGGGGATGTGAAGGCAGGAAGAAATAGGGATAGGGAATTTTACTAACTATGATGTAAACAGTTGAGGGTAACGCTCACAAATAATATCCTCTCGTTCCCATGCAGCTTCTCCTTAAGCTTGCCTATTTCAAGGAACCAGTACTAATAGTATTGCCCTATTTTTCAGGTTCTTGACACTTCTGTCCGGAATGGCCATCGACTGCTCTTTATAGGATAAATCTGGCTGTAGCTCCAGTTCTGAATGATCTAGAATATGACTCTTATTTTTGACATACTTCCTGAGTTGTGATATGTGAAAAACATTACGTACCCCTTCCACTAATGGCGGTATGCCAATCGGTAAGCTACATCTCCCATATGATCCAAAATCTCAAATGGGCCAATGTATCTTGGATTAAGTTTCCCGCGAGTACCGAATCAGATTACCTCTTTTCTTGGTGATATACTTAAAATACATGATCACCTGCTCTGAATTCCAGTGGTCTTCTGTTAGTGCCAACCAACCCTTCTGTCGCTCTGTGCTGCCCAGAGGTGATCTCTGATAACTCTAACTTTATTTATTGTCTGAACTAGAATATCTGGCCCCAAGAGTCTTCTTTCACCGACTTCATCCTAACATAATGATGACCTGCATTTTCTACTATATAAAGCTTCAAATGGAGCCATTTTGATATTGACTTGATAGCTGTTATTATAAAAAAAATTGGCAAATGAAGATAGTCTTCCCATGACCCTTTGAATTCTATTATGCAGGCTCGTAACATGTCTTAAAGAATTTGGATAGTTCATTCAGAAAGCCCGTTTGTTTGAGGGTGATAAGAAGTACTAAATTTCAGATGAGTTCCTAGGTTTTCTTGGAGACTTTCCCAGAAATGCGAATGAAATCTCGTGTCTCTATCTGACACGATGCTAACTGGAACTCCGTGCAGACAAACTATTTCCTTAGTATATTTATCTGCAAGAACTTCTATTAATTGACCTACTGTAAATGGTACGAAGTGAGATGATTTTGTGAGGTTGTCGATGATTACACATACTGCATTGTTACCTTTAGGACTATGGGGTAGTGACATGACAAAATCCATAGTGAAATGTTCCCACTTCCATTCGGGTTCGGTAATAGTTGTAGAAGTCTAGCTATTCTATGATATTTTATCTTTATCTACTGGCAAACCAAGCACTTGGTCACATACTGGGCTATCTTTTTTTTTCATAGCATTCCACCAGAAGTTCTGTTTCAAGTTTTGATACATTTTAGTTTTTCCTGGATGTATGGAATAAGCCAAACTGTAAGCTTCTACCAAGATTTTCTGTTGAACTATCCCTTGTGGTATACAAATTCTATTACTAAAATAAAGTGCACCATCCGAATGAATACGGACATCAGTCCTTAGTCCAGTTTCTACTTGAGCTCTGAGTTTCTATAATCTGGGGTCTTCCTTTTGTGCTTCTTTAATTTCATCCATCAATATTGGCTGAATCTAAAAAGTCATTAACTAATCTGACTCACCAGTTCCTTGTATTAGCATTAAGTCCAATTTAATGACTTCCCGAAGCAATTCCTTCTGTTCAGTGCGTTGTACTAGCACTTTGTTCTCCGATTTTCTGCTCAAGGCATCTGATACTTATTAACCTTGCCAAAATGATACTGCAACTCTATGTTATAGTATGCCATTAGTTCAAGCCACTGCCTTTGCCTCATGTTCAGTTCCTTCTGTGTGAAAATATACTTGAAGTTTTGTGATCAGTATAGATCAACATCTTGGCCCCCAGAAGATAATGCCTCTAGATCTTCAAGGCAAATATCAATGCGGCCAGCTCTAAGTCATGAGTTGGGTAATTTCTCTCATGTAGCTTTAATTGCCTATATGCATAAGCTATGACATAATCATGCTACATCAATACACATCCTAGGCCATTTCTGGATGCATCATTATATATAATCATTGTAGGCTGTCTAAAAATCACTAAAAGACAAGCCATTGAAAAGCATAATTTTGGCCGCGTCTCAACACCAAGGCGCGAGGGTTCAAACCCGCGTCTCAGCATCAAGGCGCGAGGGTTCAAACCTGCGTCTCAGCATCAAGGCGCGAGGCTCAACTATCGCGTCTCAGCATCAAGGCGCGAGGCTCGACTTCCGGTCTCAGCATCAAGGCGCGAGGCTCGACAGCCGCGTCTCGGTTATAACTGCCCTGGTTATGGGGCCAGTCACCGCCCACATAGCGGGGAGGTTAACACCCATTGTGGAGTGTTTTTAGGGGGCACGTTCACCCCTGATACCTCTATAAATAGCCTTGTTTCCTATTGAGAAGGGGTCGGTCGATTAGAGAGGAGAGATAGAGAAAGAGAGTCCAACTCTTCAGCTAGCTTGCTGTGCTCAAGTTAGTCTTTCCCGACAATCTCTTTGAGAGTTTTGGTCGACAGAGCTGTGTTACTCCGTCAACCACCCGAAGAGAAGAGCCCCGGAAGATCTCAACGTTCACCCGGTCAACGGAGAACAAGATTCACTCTCCACCGCCACTGAAGAACCCAGCCTTAAACAAAGGGAGGATTCAAGACTCAACATCCTCCCTCCCTTGTAATCGGAATACTGATCTGTTGTATCTTCTATCCAATTAAAAGAATTTTTCAATCGAATCCTCCTTTTCCGACGCGTACAAGAGATGGCGACTCCGCTGGGGAACTCATTTGTTACTGACGAACAAATCGTGACGCAAGGTGACATCCTCTATAAGGGGAAGTGGTCAAATCGCTTGTCGTTGAGTTCGATCAGGCAAAGTATGAAGAATTTCTCTCTTCCGGCTCCAAGAGCCCAAAGACCCGCGTCTGCCACAGGGTCTCTACGGGGACTTGCCCCGAAACCCGCTCTGAGACTCTCTCAGGCGCGGCTGCTGTGAAGGGTTTCGCGGCCAACTGCGCCAAGCGTGACACACGCGCCAACGTCTCTCAGGAGACCCGTGTGGCCTCAGGCGCAGCTGCTGAAAGGGGTGTCGCGGCCAACCGCGCCATACGAGATACACGCGCCAACGTCTCTCAGGAGACCCGCGTGGTCAAGCCCTCTGGTATCCAGCCAGTTCATCTTCTCCCTCAACACCAAGCTGTCGTAGGTTTCTCTCCACCTCCGCGACGCAACCGAAATGCTGAGCGCCGACAGAGGAGGCGTGCGCGTCAGCTGCAAGTTGGAACTTCTGATCGTCCAACTGAGGCAGGACGCAAGGTTCAAACTGGCGTCTTGGCTGCGCCGTATCCAGCACGCGAAGTCCGCGTTTGGCGGCCCAAACGCGAGACTCCCCAAATTAGTTCCTCTGAAGCCCTACTCACCAGACGCCAAGGCGAAGCTTGCGCGCCTCGTCAAGTACAAGAGGCACGCGCCCTTAGGCGTAGGGCCCAGCAGCCCGCTCTCTCTCAAGCGTCCCTGCCCCGACGCACCAAGCAGCAACGCGACAGCCGCGTCTCTTCTCAGCAGAGACGCCAGACACGCGTCCTAAAGCTGCGACGCGAGAACGCGTCTCTGAATCCTGCGTCCAAGCTGTACAGCGCAAAGATGCCTCCCGACCTTGAAGTTGCGAGGTTAATCTCTTCGATCCCCTCCCTGCGGATCTAAGGGATTACTTGACGAAGAAAAGAAGTGTTAATCAAATCACTTCATCATGTTGCTGCCAACGGCTCATCTCTATGCTCTCGGAGTGCCGTTATGATTCAGGCATGAACCAGCAGTCTTTAGTTAGACAGCTGACCCTGATTCCCCCATCAGCCAAAAGAAGACGCTCTCACAGGCGGAGGATCTTCTCTGACACTGAATATCCCGAGCAGGAGCAGGGGAAAACAACCTGCAGTCAGTTCCGAGGATGAATCTGACTCTGAACCGGAAGGAGTGTACCGACACACTCGCACCCGGACCGGGGACATTCCCCCGATTGACTACAACGCCCTAGCCCGGGGCGTTGAGATTAATGACTTGCACTCTGCCATTGCAGAGTCGCAAGCTTCAAACTCTTCTATAGAGAAAGAGGCCTTCACATACATGACGAGCACTCCTGAGGAGACCGCCAGGCGCTTGGAGCAGCAAGCCCAGGCCCAGAAGGAACAACTCGAGATGATTCGTGCTCAGCAAGATCTATCGACTCCCTCAAGCAGATGCTCGCACAGTTGCTTGAAGACAAGAGGAAGTCAACCAACAAGCCTCCTCTAAGAAGTCTAAAGGCAAGCGAAAAGAAGGGGAAAGTTCATCTTCAGTACACGTAGAGGAAGAAGAGCAACTTACTTCTGGCTCGTCTAAATCCTCGTCGCAAGAAAAGGACGACCGAGAACAAGGAAAAGTTCATTCTAAGAGAATGAACCAGTTGAAGCAACGTCTTGAGGCCCTTACCAACCGAAAAGGCCTCCAAGAAGCTAGAGTGGTCCGACCTTATCCGGCCGAGTGGGACTTGGTTCCATACCCTTCCAAGTTCAAGGCTCCACCCTCCAAGCATTCGATGGGAAGGGGTCACCCAACCAACATATCTACTACTTTAAATCCCAAACAAGGAATGTAGTAGATAACGATGCTATCTTGGCGCGCTTATTCATTGGCACCCTGAAAGGGCTCGCCTTTGAATGGTTCATGAAGCTCCCAGAAGGCTCCATCAAGAACTGGGGTGATTTGGAGAAGCTTTTCTTAACGCGCTTCTTTGAAGATGACTCGGAAGTCAACATGCCTACCCTTTTGGCTACTAAACAGCGAAAGGGAGAGTCTGTCAAATCTTTCGTGAAAAGATTTCAGAACGTGGCACTTCGATGTTCGAGCGGTATGACTCAGGTTACCCTGGTGGAAACATGCCGCCACAATCTCCAAACCTCACTCCTTGCTCAAATAGGAGTTGCTGAAAGCCGCAACTGGAAGCAATTAGTCCAATAAGGTGAACAGGCTGAGGAGATTGTCGCCCGCGTCAGAGCGGAAGAAGGTAAGCCCAGGCCGGAGAGGTCAACAAGGCGTGCGCCAAGACACATCCATCCAAACAAAAAGGAAGGATAACTTGGCAGCAGAGACCAAATCCCCTGTCAAACCTCAACTGGTCAAGGGAAGTGGCTCTTCAAGCCAACCATGGGCAAACAAGAAGTATTCCTTCAAGGATGAACATGTCGACTCGCTTTTCAATTACTTAACAAGAGCAATCGACTGAAGCTTCCTGAAGCTAGGCGCCCCGAGGAAGTCGGTAAAAACCGATAATCCCAGCTACTGCATGTATCACAGGATGTTGGGACTGAAAAGTCACCTAGAGGGGGGGTGAATAGGTGACAATGCTAATCTATGAACTAAATGCGGAATTTAAAAACTTAATGCAAAATACACTCAAGTGCTATCAACAAGTGATGCACACAAACCAAGCCAAGCAATATGAATGAGCAATGTAAATAAATGCAAGGCACAAAGTAAAGAGAGAGTAGAGAGAGAGCCAATGGATCAAGCGCAAACAAAAAGATATGTTATCGAGGTTCGAGCACCAGCTCTACATCCCCGCCTTCGACACACGAAGGATTTCCACTAGCTCGTCCACCTAGGACCCTTTACAAGGAGTACCCAACACTCCTCTCTTTACAACCTCCTCCCTGAGGCAAACTCCAACAATTACAACCTCCTCCTTGAGGCAAATATACAAACCAATACAACAAACTCCCAATCACCAACCAATACAAGGATCACCTCTCAACTAGAGGGATACAACCCAAAGCACAAAGCTAAGAAAAGATTGGGTTACAACTTGGTGGTCACAACAACAACCACAAACAACTTCTTCTTCCACACAAATAACCTATAGATATAGATAGTAGATTTTTGCTCAAGTGTGGAGAAAACCAAGGGATATGAACCCAGCAACTCAAGAAAAAACCTTGGGAAATAAATGAAATCAAGATATAGAAGTTCAAACAAAAGCTTTTCCCAAAATCCCTTTTCTTTGGTTTTTCAAACCCTAATCAAAAACACAAAAGATTGTTCACTTTGAATCCAAAAACCTATTTTTTTTTCTTGCAGCAAAAACACCAGAGAGATAGAAAATTTTAGCTCAAAAATTCTTAGAGAAAAACTCTCTCAAATGGGGTATTTATAGGCAATTTAGAAAACTAGCCGTTTACAGAATATTTGCCAGATTTACCCTGCCGGTCGACCGGCCCGGTCGACCGCCCAACGGTCAATTCTGAACCGTTGTGGCTACCGGTCGACCGCCTCGGTCGACTGAGAATCCTGAGAGCCACAGCTCTCCGTCGGTCGACCGCTTCGGTCGACCGGATACAGAGTCAGCCAGCGTGCATGTATCCGTGCACGTCGGTCGACCGGAACGGTCGACTGGCTCTTTGGTGCGGTCGACCGTTACCAGTCGACCGGCCAAGCCTGGCAGACAAAAGTCAGGTCTGAAATCTGAGGAAAATTAATGTCAAATAAATTCTTAAAATTACTAAAAATTCCCAAAAATAGTTTTAGCATTTTGCATTGATATATAAACATGTGATAAAGTTTTGACTCAAATATCAAGCAATTAAAACTATTTTTGTATCTTATCATATTTATCAAAAACCAAAACTTGTATTTTCTAAAACTCGGATTTTGAATAGAAAATACACATTGTCTAAAACTTATCCATGATACAAAATATGATATTTAAACACTTTGAAGCATATTGTATATGAATAGAAATTCAATATACAAGAAACATATATATATCATGATTTTTGTCATTAAGTCCAAAAATATGTTTTGTTGTAAATACCAAAACATAAAACTCATGAATAGGTATATCAAGTAAGTTTGTCTAAGAGTTGAAGCATGCATGTATATAGAACAAATCTAATATACATTAAACCATGTAAACTGTTTTGATATAATATCTATTCATGCAAACCAAAATCGGTAAACCTAAAACCGAAAAACCAAAAACCAATATTCAAAACATGAAACGTGTGTGTTGTGAACTTGAGCATTATCATACTATTCTAATCTTTACAATTAGGTTCTAAACACAAACTAAACTAGGGATACCTAAGTCTTCTTGTAGAGCGCGTCTCCAAGTTGACTCGGTCCAAAACCGTGATTCACCAAGCAAGTGCTATATATGATCTTTGATGCGCGGGCTCTTGAATCAACATGTGCAAGCTTCCAAATCATCTGTTTGAAGCTAAACACCAACACCAACTAATATCTTGGTTAATGATCTGAAACTAAAATCATAAGATAATTAGTACACATAACTACATGAGTTAATCATCATCAAAACTTGAGTGGAAGGTCTTTGGGCCAACAATCTCCCCCTTTTTGATGATGACAAAACTCATGGAGTTATATATGCATGGATTAAAGTAATGCTTCAAAGAAGCTCCCCCTTAACTCATGCATAGGAATAAACAAACAATAAGATGCATATAAACAAGGTTCTTGACATAAAATGAATATGCATATGAAACATGCTCTTGATTCCAATTAAATCAAAACAACAAATTACCAAAACATGCTCTTGATACCAATGGATACTAATAAAACAAAACTCATAATGCTCTTGATACCAATACCAATGGAGATGAATGAACATAAAACTGAAAACTCATGCATATCAACTCCAATAAGTCTTCTCCCCCTTTTTGTCAATCATCAACAAAGGGGTAAAAACAAAAAGATATGAATTCTTCTCCCCCTAAATATATGAAACAAAGAATAAACAAACTACTTCAAGGGTTGAAACCAAAAATGATACCAATTAAAAAAATGTCAAAGAAGTGCATTATGATATCAATAGAAAGTGATCATAAAACATTTAAGAAATGCCTACCAATTACCAATTGAAAGTAAGAGGGGGCATTGAAAACAAATATGATCCCAATTGAAATTAAAACATATTGAAATAAAACACATGATACCAATTGAAAAACACATTGATACCAATTTTGAGTAAACAAATGCATCTAGATACCAATTGAAGATATTTATCTTTATAAGCAAATGAAACCAATTAAAATCAATAATCATTCTTAATCATTTTTTTTTTTTTTATAAAGTTAGGGAGTGGGAAACAAAACCAATGGTAAACTAAATACCAATTGAAAAATTGAAATGTGAGTTTTCTCCCCCTTTATGAAATACCAACTAAACATATGCTTAAGCTAGAAATAATATACCAATTGAAGACTAAGTCAATTGAAATAATGTTAAAGCTCAAGCTTAGCATAAGCAAGATAATGATAATGCTTGTATAAAGAAACCAATTGAAAATTGAATCAATTGAAAATGATGGTCATTAAAAAATCAAGCTTATCATAACACAATTTGTGATATCTTGAAGCACAAATAAATCATCTATATATGTATGTAAGAAATAGATACCATTGTAATTGACACCAATTGAAACAACAATAAGATCAAGTGTATATTCATATATCACTACCACCCAATCATGTGCAAGTTTAAAATGATTTTCATTATAAAGCATACATGAAAATGATCTCCCATCCAACCACCCTTTGATGGTAGGAGTTTTCAAAATAAGATTTGGAAATATAGTTTGTTGAAAATCTCTACCTCATGAAGAATATCACAATTAGTATATGAATCAACTAATACGAAATTCTTCAATAAATCAAATATATTTCATGAAGGACATGTAAAACACATGATCATCAACACTCAAAATCCATAAAGCCAATCTAATACTCATGAAAACAAGGTCATGAGAAAACTAATAAGGTGAGTGTATAGGATATATGTGAACACAACTTATCATGAAAATGGACAATCAAGCTCAATATTGAAATTCCTTTAAAACATTTACATGATAAATTAATTACATTACCAAAAGAAATTTCCAAAAACATGAAACCTATCTAAGATGTGAAATCACCTATTGAAATCATCTTAAAAACATGATATTCATCATAAATGTGAAATCACCTAAAAACATGAAAATCATCAAAACATGATTTAAACTTCAAGGCATATGTATGTCATGTACAAACTAAAGTATACTACATATCCTAAACACAATGAGTCCACAAAGTATGTGCATGAAGGCATGTGGCTCAAGGATGTACATGTATACTCAATAGTTTGGACAAGATAGACATATACATGAAGTTAAAACAAAATATGATGAATACAAGTCAAATGCAAGAATCATTAAAACTAGACTATACTAGTACATCAAGTGAATACAAATGAGCGTTTAAGCACAATCATATATAAAGGTCTATTTGTAGCTCACTAGTTGTAAAGTATAAATCCTAGTCTTAATGAAAACTATCATTCAAGCAAGTAGTCAAAACATGAAGCATAAAACGGGTCAACAATCAACATGATCATGATAATCAAACATGAATTATTAAAACAAAAAAAAATCATAGTCAACCATATGATTAGCATGACAAAGACATGTGCATTAGAACTATGATAGCTAAACATAAAGAGAACACAAAATTA